>CBVK0100466370.1:0-11152 GCA_900067695.1 Picea abies | reverse complement strand
TAATTTCATGGCATCTACATATTATCGACTTAGTGAATATGCCATTGTTAAATTTTATATGCATGAAGGAATCTAATTATATTCGAAGGGTAAAACCCTCGATCCATAAATGGGATTTGTGAGTTATTTTCCACTAATCCAGAGGCAATGACTTCCCATATATCTTTAAGTATTTCTCTATTGAGATACATGCGATATCGCTGTAGAATATTTTTATTGGCTCTTGGTTTCGTTACATAAGTTAATTACAAGCTTGAGATGGTTTTCCCTTAAAAGAGTTCATACAAAGTTCCAGTGATGTGTAACGACTAACGTGTAGGATCAAATATCACCGGGTCATCACCTTTAATGCAAATGTAAAGATGTATTTTCTCGTATCTGTTTCTTCCATAGTTTGTCCATACTATTTCTTGTTTGGCTCTTCGCCATTCAAGCTTCTATTTCTTGTTTGGCTCTTCGCCATTCACGCTTCACGGGACTGTAACAAGATATTTTGAAACTCATTAACATAACTTTTTTTAATATAACCCAGACTCATTTCTATATTGCGTCACAAGGGTTTGTTTTGAAGTTAACATTATATATATATTATCTTTTAAAAAATTCATCATATCCTCCTCAGTGAGGCCGATGAAGCTACAAACTAACAAATTCCATGCTTCCCATTACTTATATTTAATGTAGTGGATTCTTTCTGGATTAACCAGATTAGATTTATGGTTTTAGAGACCTCTTTTTTGACAGTCATAAACATTTTAAGTTTGTGCTCCATTTATTTTAAAAGGAAATATATGAAATTCGTCTCTAATTATCTCCACAAATACAAATATTTCTAACTTGCAAAAAATAATTCCAATTAGGGTTTCTGTACAATGCTTCATGGTTTTATTTCATGAACTCTAATCCATATTTGTACGTGTTCTGCATTAAAATCTTTAGTTAAAATCACCGTGCTAGAGACCAATATATATAGAAAAATGATTTACTAAAGCAATATCATCTTCAAAGAAAACCCAATCATTTATAGTTCATATATTTCATAGTTCTAAATACTATTAGTACCATTAGAACTCTGGGTGGGACTATTTTTCTTTACTAATGCATCAGAATGGATATTTTCATGCTACTAAAAATAGGTTATGTGTGTACTCAAATAATTACATTTCAGTACAATATCCTTGCAAATAAAAAAACAATTGTCTCTTTTTTGGTTCTGCAAATATCTATCTACAATATTTTCTATATAATGCATAACATTTTACTAGCATTATTTAACTCCTAACATTCAATAATATATATAAACAAGATTCATCATTCATCTTTATTTATGCTATAATAAATCTCTTTTTTTAATAGACCGCAAAAACCAAACTACTTTTTCTTATCACTCACGAGCTTAATCCATTAATCCATAATCCATAGGGACTAAAAATTTCAATAACCCTTTTCTAGCAAAACTACAACTTGAATCTTTCACAAAACCATGAAAATTCAATTTCTTTACACAAGTACTCAGCATTGTTTTTCCTCTTATGTTACGAAGTAGAAAAATAACTTCCCTAAGTATTTATTTTCAAGTTAGTCTCATCCCTAACCCTAGGGAATATTCTTGGACTAACTTATTTTTATTTCGTTCCCTCACCTCCCACATATTTGGTAGTAGGTTTATATTTGTCCTCCTAGAAAATATTTACAATGGTGGTTTTTATCCCTTTTTACTCTCCCATGGATTAGGGATTATTCCTTTGTAAGTGAATTTTCTCATCAATTTGTCTCATGTTAAATAAAATAAATTGAAAATAACATTTACAAAAATATTGGGCATCATTAAAGTTTATGATGATATAAATTTAACTTGAGTCATTTCTCAAAAAAGAATTCATGAATTATAAATAACTAGAATTAAAATTTCAAATATTCATAAAAAAAAGGATATTACATCCTTCCCCCCTTGGATTGGACATTTTCCTTGGTGTTTCCTAATGAGCATCTCATCTCTAGAGAAGAAATGGTAATTTTTCCTCATAGCTTCTTCCATTTCCCAAGTGGCCTCCTTAGAACTAAAGTGCCTCCACTGCACTTCATAGTTTCCATCTTGTCGAAAATGCATAATCATGTGGAACTCGCCTTTTGGTTCCACCTCAATCACGATTACAGTTAACAATCTGAGATACATCACACACATTTATTTAGAAATGAGACATGAAATAAATTGTGTGCTTTCAGATTGGTTGGTAATGCACGTTGGTAGGCTACTAGTCCTACTCTAGCAAGTACTTCAAAAGGTCCACAATACCATGGTGATAACTTGGAACTTTCCCCATGTTCGAATAAACTATTTCTAGGTTTTACATTTAAGTAAACATGTTCTCCAACATTAAATTTTGTATGTACCCATTTTTAATCTACATAAATTTTATGTATGTCTTATGCCTTTTCTAAGTTATGTTTTTCTTTCTAGAAAACTATTTCCATTTCCTTTAACATGTCTGGTCCTAGAATAAGTATACCAATGGGGATATCCCAACTAATCAAGGTTATGCACCTTCTACTATACATCATTTCAAAATGAATCATTTTTAAAGAAGACTCGTAACCATTGTTTTATGTAAACTCAACTAGATGTAGGTAGTCCTCCCACTTTGTTAGGAAATACATTACATACATCCACAACATATCCTCAACAATGTGGTTAGTCCTTTTCGTCTGACTGTTAGTTTGAGGATGATATACAGAACTCAATTGAGTTTCCAATCCACTCAACAAAGTCTTGCAAAAGTTGGAGTTAAACTTTGTATTCATGTGTGAGATGATTGTATTAGGTAATCTGTGCATTCTGAAAGCCTCTTTCATAAAAGTATCTGCAATATTTATGGCTTTGTGAGTAGACTTTACCAGAATAAAATGTTCATCTTTGGTAAGTTTATGTATCATTACCATTATAGAGACATTTTGTTTTCTAGTTGTAGGTAAACATGTAATAAATTCCATACTAATCACGTCCCATTTCCACTCAGTAATGATTGTAACGAACCCAACGTCATGACTACCAGCAAGGCAGAAAGTGCAATTTTTTTTTTTGGTTTTTAGGAAGGAAGGTAATGACGACAACATTTGAACCACATAACTAATGGTGAACACCATGAGAGCATATTAGGCAAGAGACAGCAACGATTAAAAATAGCACATCAAGCAACTGGGTGAAACATGCGAAAATCAAGGACTAACAGAAATGACTACCCGACCGACACAAACACGATGACACCCACAGGATAAGGGACAACATCCACATCCCGGCACAACGGTCTCGATGACCAATAACTAGAACCTCAAAGGCACGCAACCAAGAACATGAAGGCATTATGACCCAAGCGCTAAAAACAACTTACAACGATCAACAACCCCCACAATGAGATGCCCGACCCCGACCAAATTATCATTCACCGCTATCCAATAGGGCATGCCATGATCCCCTCAACTGGAATCATGTCATGCCCAGGTGATAAACACGACAATAACCATGACACAACATAACCTAACTGGACCAAGGACTCAAGAAAATCAAACGTGCTAGGAGACCGAATTAACTGACAAGAAGACGATGCCCACACACCCAAGCAACAAGTCGACAAGATGCAAGAGAACTACATTCAAAGAAAAAATGCAAGATATTACCTGACTTCACCAACAAACCAACTATTAACTGATAAGAAAGATGTCTAAGTGCAAAGGTTGAACTATTAGCAAGCTACTAAGGTCATAAATGTTATCTTAATACAAACTAATATAGGAACTTAAAAAATCACAATACACTTATCAACAATTATAAACTGTACATTAAAATAAATGAACTACTTAACATTTTAAAAGTGCTCCAAATAAGTGAACTACTTAACATTTTAAAAGTGCTCCCCACTGCTTATAAAATAATCGACATTGTTGTCTAAATTAACCAGTTTAAATTTTAACCACTCTATGATTTAACATGTATAAAATAATCAATCAATAATATCGTATAATAGCATTTCTATGATATTGTGTAATAGCGTTATTGTCAACAATAAATAAAATGTTATAGTCTATATTACACAAGTCCATATTTTAAGAATGTTAACAATATTTAAATTACTATTCATGATATCAACTCACTATCCACTAAAAGAATTAACAATGTAATTAAATGATCAGGAATATCACTATAATAATCTGTCTAATTAAAGAATTAATCATAATTATAGATGGCGTGTAAGTAGTTGTCACGTCATTGACTAATTAGCAATATAAATGAATGGCAAAGAAAATAACATAATCCCTCTCTCAAAAAAAAGTTAGCCAAAATAATCACTGGCATGCAATTTACTGTCATAAAAATACTAACTGTCAGGCATATACTTGTCTAATAAAATAATTATTGTCCATTGCTATCATATAATAAAATTGTCTGTCAAAGACGGACTGTGAGCAGTCACTCCAGATATAAAAGAAATCGACACCGTCCATTAAATTCAACCCTATCCAACAAATCGTTGTGTAATACACCTGCCATTCCAATGCAATCTACTAGAAGAAGTTGGATGGTTCTCTGATATAAAATAGTTGTTGGTTATATAAGACGATGTTCAACATTAATATTGTCAGCATAATTAATAAAAACGTTGTTAAAATATCAAGGGAAATTCTATGGTAATACAGAATTCATCAACGCAGGTACCGTGGCCATGGATACGCTGCTAATTTCGAGGTTCAATAAATATGTTAAAGGTGGAATCGCAGAGGTGAAATACCAGAATCTTAGTGCAATCCGTGCAACGTGTCTAACGTAAGGAGGAAGCTGGGCAGGGAGCCACGAAACTCATAATGTGAAGACTAGTAAATGTGACGTGAACAGTGTGGCAGTGTTGGGTGAAACGCAGTCCATTTATAGTGAAAACACATTGAACAAAAAAATGATTTGTGTAAGACGATTTGGTAAGAAGAAATAATGGGCACAAAAAAAACGAGTTGGTAACAGTATTTGGTAAGAAAATAAAATGAAATGACAAATCGGACATCCATCTAACTTGTTTTCCAACGCCTAGGAGGACTCCCAGGGTAATTAAGGTATGAAAACACAGTCGAAGGTGGCCATTAAAACAAAGAGAAATTGATAGGTGCGTACAGTGTATGAATCATTGAAAAGATAGGTAAAACGCAGAGAAAAAACAACATAAAGCGCAGTAGGTAAATCTCTGTGTATGTAAGTCCGTAGTGTATATATTCTAACTCGTAAGGTAAATAACGGATAAGGCTATTATTTAATTCTACGAAACTGCAGAGTAAATAAATGGAATAAAACGTAGTCCATTGTGTCCAAAGGCACAGTCAAATTAGTCATCAAGGTAGTAATCGCAGAGTTAAAAGGCAGACCAGAAGTAAACAAAAAAAAAACACAGTAAATTTGCCAGGAAAAGCATTAAAACACAAACTTAAATCATTTCCAGGAATGGTTTTAAAAGCATAGAGTTACTTAGCCAGGGAATGCATCAAGCCTCTGATAAAATCATTTTGTTTTTGAGTCCTAGGAAAACCTGTGATAAAATCCAGCCATATAGTCTCCCATCTCCATTCTGGTACAAGTCAGTTGGATGCTGGTGTTCAACCTTCACCTATTGACAATATTGGCACTTATACAAGTATTTTGTTGTCTCGTCTTTCATATTAGGCCAATAAAATAACTTCCTTAGTGTTGTTACCATTTTCTGATATGCTGGATGACCAGAATATGGTTTCTTGTGTACTTCTTCAAACACTGTTAAGTTTAATTCAGCAAACTCTTATATGTATAATCTATTTTTGAATCTTAGTAGACCATTTATGTCCAAACTCATTAAAACTATCCTAACATTTATGTGACCAATTAAACTTGGTTCCCTTCTTCTGTAGGGATGTGATAGGGTATGCAATCTTCGAGAATCCTTCTATAAATCTGTGGTAGTACCCAGTAATTCCCATGAATTTCTAGATGTTCGTTACATCCTTGGGGATAGGCCATTCCATGATGGCTCTTATCTTCTCTGAGTCGATTGCAATACCTTCTTCAGATATTACATGTCCTAGATACTGTATTTTCTTTTGATAGAAGTCGAATTTGTCAAATTTTGCATACAGTTTATGTTTTCTTAAAGTTTGCAATACTATCTTTAGATGTTCTTCCTGTTCTTCTTATGTTTGAGAATATACTAGGATATCATTAATAAATACCAAAACAAACATATCCAAGTACTTAGTGAAAATGATGTTCATTAAACACATAAATGTTGTTGGTGCGTTAGTGAGACCAAATGGTATAACAACAAATTGTAATTTTCGTATCTCGTTTTGAATGTCATTTTACCTATGTCTTCATCTTTTATTCTAACTTGGTGATAACCAGATCTTAAATCCAATTTAGAAAAAATATTTTCTCCACCCACTTGTTCAAACAGATCATTGATTCTAGGTAGGGGGTATTTGTTCTTAACAATCATTTTGTTTAACTGTCTGTAATCAATGGATAATCTTAGAGTTATGTCTTTCTTTTTAACAAACAGGACTCGTGCTCCCCATGGTGAGACACTTGGCCTGATGTATTCCTTGTCCAACAGTTATTGTAGTTGAATCTTTAATTTTTTTAATTCAGGTAAACTCATTCGGTAGGGTGCCTTAGATTTAGGAGTTGAACCAAAAAGTAGATTGATAGAAAAGTCTAGTTCAGGTATTTCGTCGACAAACACATCTCTAAAATCATGCAGGGTGACAAAATCTTCTAGGCTTGGTTTATTTTCTTTTTCCAACTGATTTCTCACTTGGATAGCATAAATCTGACAACCTTTTCTCATGCACTTCTTATATTGCATTAATGAAATCTGTCTAACTGAGACTAGTTTTCGTATTCCTTATACTGTCCTAACAATGTTGTTTTGGTCTTTGTAATTGAGTGATTTTTCATAACAATCTGAAACTGTTTAACAATTATATCATAGGACCCTAACAGTAGAATATTCAGATTTATCTTTGTGTTTTGACCACCTAAACTAAACTCACAGTTAGAAATGAAATCAGATACTTTTCCTTTTTGTTTTTGTTGCTAGTTGTACTAGCCAATATTTTACATGTCTTATTTTCTTAAGTTTATTTGAATCCACTACACCAGGAGCAACATAACTCAAAGTATCTCTTAGATCAATTAAAACAGAAACACGATTATTGTTAACTTTACCTTCAACTTCCACTACATTGGATTGGTGATCAACTTGTCGGCCATCCATGGCTGCATTGATCCTATGTAAGCTTCTTCCCACATCTCCCACTTTAGAGTCTTCCTATAAGTTGTGAACCATAGTCCTGGTTGTATAAGTTAAACGTGGATAGTTCCTCCTTAAGTGAGTTTCTCCACATTCCCATCATTTTAACGGTTTTCTGGGGCTGTCCTCAAACTTCTTTGTTCCCAGATTAACTGGTTTACCACCCCCTTGGGTGTTCTGGTTATTAGAGGGAAATTTTTTCCTTGAAAAACTCTTTGTTGTGTTCCGGAAAGGGGTTGGTTGATATCCCTTCTTCTGGTGGTTCATTCGGTCTTGTTTTCTATCTTTCCAAGCCTTGGGAAATTCTGAACACTGTTTGTATTGGTCGTAACACATTCGGGCCTTCCTGAAAACTTCACTTAAGGAATTGGGGTTGTTGAATTCGATTATGTCCTTATAGGACTATGGTAAACAGCTTCGGAACCACTGGATTTTTACTTTTTCCTCCTCGATATAAGGCATGAACCTTAATAATTCTAGGAATTTGTTTATCAGGTCATCCACAGTTATTTCACCAAATTGTAGCTCATAAAACTCTTTGGTTTTTCTTTCATAGTAACTTTTAGATAAATATTGTTTCTTAAACTATTTCTTGGAATCCAACCACTCTATCTATTTTTCCTTTAGGCCCTTGGCCAACTTCAGGTCCTGCCACCATATGCTCGCTTGTCCTTTCAGGTTATAGATGGCCATTCTGACCTTCATATTGCTGGAATAATTATAGATCTGGAAATACTTTTTTATTTCTAGTAACCATGTTTCAACATCCTGCCCTATCCCATAATCCTCGTCAAGGGTGGATGGTTTGATTTTATCTTATGCTTATCGTGTACCTTCGAAAGAGTTGTCCCCCTTTTCTCCTTCAGGACCAAAATTTTTGGAGGCCCTTTTGTTGACCTATTCTTCCTTGTTATTGTCCTTCTGATCTTCCCAAGAAGGCCATTTATAGGATAAGGTGACCACACAAGCCGTATCTCAACTTCTGACCAAAAACTCTCCTCAGGGGTGCAAATCTAAATAGGGGCACACTGTTAGTTTAGGTGACCAAGAAAATGGGGATCCAAACCAGGGTGACTCGAGAGTGGCCAAGAGGTTTTGGAAAGCTCAGATTGACCTCTAGGTTTTAGTGGGAGAATTCTAGTGAAACTATGGAAGAGGGTGCACTCACTTCATTCCCACAAAGAATAAACCAACAATGGCACAAACCCCAGTTGGTTCGCCCTCCCTTCTGCCCTCAGAAAACTCGAAGGAAAATATTTTCTCCCTGAGAGAGTGGCT
Organism: Picea abies; assembly: GCA_900067695.1. NCBI lineage: Eukaryota > Viridiplantae > Streptophyta > Pinopsida > Pinales > Pinaceae > Picea > Picea abies. The sequence goes on along the minus strand of CBVK0100466370.1, from coordinate 2,552 downwards.
AGCTAATGAGATATGCTTTCTCCCAGAGGTGGAAGTATGGAAAACATAGTCACCAGGAGGAAGCCATGAAGGAATGTACATTGGTTATTTTTCAAAATAAACACTAAAAACCAAATTGCCATGAATGTAAAATGCAAACTCAGAAAAGAAAACAACCAAGATACATAGCTTCAATAGAAAAGGTAAGAATGCTTTATTTTAGTCCCATTTCACCTAAATACCAAGGGAACCATTTATTTTACATATATTTAATTCATCATGAAAAGGTGAAGAAGTGTTGTGCCTAGGTGATTGACTTGTGCGCCCCAAGTGGCCCAATTCCTCCCTGTTTAGATCTTGAAGCATCTCGGCTTCCATGAGAAGATGTGGAAAATTATTGTAAAATACATCAGTTGTGATCAACTTTGCCTAAACTATAGTTTGTCCTTGGAGGGATACCATATATGAGGTGTAAGTCTGGTGTCTTGTAGAGCGACTTCGAGTGTCCAGGATAGTGTCTTCGGCTAATGGGAGTTGTAAATCGGGAATGTTGTCCACTGGATGAGTGATGGTGACTAGTTCTTCCAAGAGGAAAGGCTCAAAAAACTTTAAGTGATTCACATTAATGACATTGTGGATTCTGAGTTGTGGTGGAAGATCCAACCAATATGCATTTTCTCCAATCTTGTCGAGTATTACATACAGACCATATCTGATTGGCAGAATCTTGTGATGGTGGTCTTTGAAGCATTTCTTATCTAAGTGTAAACATACTTGATCCCCTGGTTGAAAGGACATGAAGGTTATTTCTTTGTCATGTCGCTGCTTGGCATGATATTGGGTTGCTTTGAGTGCTGATGTGACTGCACTGTGGGTTTGTGCAATTTGTTGGAGAAATCATTGAGCTAATACTTGTTCCTGCTATTGATGGAAGGTACCTTATGGATCCCAAGTGAGTGGGAGATCAGTTGGAGATGTTGGTTGGAGGACCAAGAAGAATTCAAAAGGTGAAAAACCTACAAAAGAATGTGTTGCCTTGTTGTATCTATGTCGGAGAATGTGCAAGTAATTGTCCCATTGTTTGTTGCACCCAAAGTGAGTTCAGAGAGCATGCACCAAGACTTTGTTGACAACCTCTGTTTGGCCATTCGTTTGAGGATGGAATGCAGTAGAGAACTTGAGCTATCACCCCAATAACGCCCATATGGTCTTCCAAAATGTACTGAGGAAGCGAGATTCTCTATCTGAGATTATACTGCTTTGGAAGCCAAAATGGGGAGAGACATGGCAGAAGTAGAGTTCTGTTGTTTGCGTTGTTGTAGTAGTCTTTGTGCATGGGATAGAAAGTGTCATTTTGTTGAAGCGACATATCACTACCCAGATTGCATCATGTTTCTTTTGGGTTGTTGGAAGTCCACTGAGGAAGTCCATTGAGATTGACTCCCAAGGCCAAGAAGGAAGCGATAGTAGTTGATAAAACCCATGCTTCCAGTTGGATAGCTTGGATTGTGAGCATAATGCACAAGATATGATAATTTTTTCAACTTGAGGCTGCATGGAAGGCCAATGGAAGTGGTGTTTCATATGTTGGATGATCTTTGTGGTCCCGAAGTGGCCCCCATAGGATGAATAATGTGCCTCCCCGATGAGAAAGAGGCAGTCTTATGAGTTTAGAATGCATATCAAATTCAACTTATATAGCCACCCATATCGAATAGTGTAGTCTAGGAAGGGGGTCTGATTGATGACTGTGGGACTTTGCAAATCTTCCCAAATCGCTCGAAAGTCGGGGTCAGTAGCATATTGATCTTTCCATGTGTCATAAGTAGCACAACACACTTCTAGAATGGAAATAACTGGAGTGGGAGGTTGGCTTAACAAATCAACCCTCTTATTAGAAGTGCCTTTCTTACCATGCTTCCGGTTGGATGGCTTGGATTGTGAGCATAAGGCACAAGCTCTAATAAATGTTTCAACTTGAGGCTACATGGAAGGCCAATGAAAATGGCATTATAGATGTTGGGTGGTATTTTTGGTCCCGAACTGGTCCCCATAAGTTGAAGCATGCACCTCCTAGATGAGGAAGAGGCATCTTCTAAGTGTGGAACACATAGAAAATTCAATTTATATAGCCACCCATCCTTAATAGTGTAGTGTAGGAAGGGGGTCTGATTGATCATTGTTGGGTTTTGCAAAGCTTCACAAATATCTCGAAATTATGTCTCAGTAGCATATTGATCTTTCCATGTGTCATAAGTAGCACAATATACTTCTAGAATGGAAAGAACTGTAATGGGAGGTCGACATAGAAAATTATCCATTTGATTAGAAGTTCATTTCTTATATCTGATGACTAACTAAAATTGATGACTATAGGAGGCCCATTTAAGGTGCCTTTGTTCCTGAATATTCAATTGAGAGTTGATTAAAATCAAAGGGTGGTGGTCGGTATGAAAAATGATTTCTTTACCCAACAAATAATGCCTTCATTGTTTGAGCGCTTGCACCAAACTATTAAATTCCTTGTCATAGGTACTATAATTTTTCTTTGCCTCAGATAGGGTTTCAGAGTG
>CBVK0100466299.1:0-10364 GCA_900067695.1 Picea abies | reverse complement strand
TGGGATGAAAAGGAACCTTGTCTCTATTTCTTCCTTAGAGGATAAAGGCTATAGGGTTACCTTCTCTGAAGGAACATTTATTGCATGGCATAAGAAATCACGCATGGATTATGCCCGGGTGATTGGTGTTCGAGAAAATAGTTTGTACATATTGACTATTCGACCAGTCTAGGCCTTGTTACATGATATTATCATCTTGAGCAAGCTATGGCATAGGATACTTTCTCATTTACATTATAGAGCTCTCCCTGCTCTAGGGAATATGGTGATAGGCCTTCCAGAGATACATATTGAGCATGATGGCATTTTCATAGGTTGTTCTCTTGGAAATAATGTCAAGGGGTCCTTTTCGAGAAATGATGGTAGATCCAAGGGGATCTTGGACTTGATACATACAGATGTTTGTAGACCCATGAATGTTGCCTCCTTGAGCGTATATTTTTACTATGTTATCTTCATCAATGATCACTTTTGGAAGATGTGGATTTACTTCTTGAATACCAGGGATGAATTCCTTGTGAGATTTCAAGAGTTTAAATCTCAAGTTGAGAACCTAACCGGGAGGAAGATCAAGGTGTTGAGATCAAATAATGGAGGAAAGTACACCTCCAAGGATTTGAGTGACTTCTTTATCGAGGCAGGGATCAAGAGGGAGTACATCGTTCCTTATAACCCTCAACAGAATGGGGTTGAAGAGAGGAAGAAAAGAACCATTTTCAAGGAAACCAAAGCGATGATACGTGATCGGAATCTACCTATGATTCTATGGGAAGAGGCATCCATGACAGTTGTGTACATTCAGAACATGAGTCCTCATAAGATTTTGAATAACATGACTCCCGAAGAAGTTTTCACCGAAGTGAAGCTTGAGGTTGGAAACTTCAGAATATTTGGGTGTCCAGTATACATTCATGTACCCAAGGAAAAGAGGACCAAGCTAGACCCTTCAGGAAGAAAGGGCACATTTGTGGGGTATAGTGAATATTCAAAGGCATATTGAATCTACATCCCCGGTCAGAGAGAAATTGAGGTTAGCAAAGATGTCACCTTTGAGGAAGAGATATCCTTCCAAATATCCATAGAATCTCAAATGGAGATTGGCAATGAGAAGAAAGAAGAGATGGTACCTTCTCCCCCTTCAGTAGTTCATACGGAGACAATTATTGATCCAGTTGATCCAATTGATCCCGTAGCTCTAGTTGATGTTCCCAGAGACATTGTAGTAGGATAGAAGAGGCATGCATGGGATCGACAGAATATACATGAGGCAAATGGGCATGCATCTCCTCATGGTACATTCCGAGAGAGAAAGAGCCCACAGATAATTTAGAGCTATGTTTCATCTATGAGCCACATCATTGATACTGAGCCTTCTTGTCATGGAGAAGAAGCAGTTTAGGAGGTTTGGAAAGATGCCATGACCGAAGAGTATCATTCCATCATGAATAATGATGTGTGGGATACTGTTCAAAGACCAAAAGGGAAGTCTGTAGTGACTATGAGCCACATCATTGATACTGAGCCTTCTTGTCATGGAGAAGAAGCAGTTCAGGAGGTTTGGAAAGATGCCATGACCGAAGAGTATCATTCCATCATGAATAATGATGTGTGGGATACTGTTCAAAGACCAAAAGGGAAGTCTGTAGTGACTTCCAAGTGGATCTATAAGATCAAACATGCAGCTGATGGAAGTCTCGAGAAGTAAAAAGTGAGATTTGTGGCTAGAGGATTCTCTCAAGTGGAGGGAATAGATTATGAGGATACATTTGTTTCTGTTGCTCGATACAATTCCATCTGTATGATTATTTCCCTTGCAACATCCATGGGTTGGAGACTACATGAGATGGATGTGAATATATCCTTTCTCAATGGTGAGATTAAGGAAGAAGTTTACATCGAGTAGCCAGATGGATTTGTGATACATGAGAAGGAGTCTCATGTGTGCAGGTTGAAGAAATCCCTATATGAACTAAAGCAGGAACCTCGTGCATGGTATGAGAAGATTGATGGATACTTGATGATTTTGGGCTTCAGCAAGAGTGTTGTTGATCCAAACCTATACTACAACATTGTTCATAACGAGTGCCTGATTTTGGTCCTATATTTTGATGACTTATTCCTCACCAGTTCAGAAATCCTTATTGTTGAATTCAAGCGTGCATTGGCTTCTAAATTAGAGATTAAGGACCTTGGTATGATGAAATACTTCTTGGGACTATAAGTATGGAAGAGGACTGATGAGATTTTCCTAAGTCAAGGAAAATACAAAGTGGAGATATTGAAGAAATTTGGGATGACAAACTGCAAGTCCATGCCTACACCGATGTTGATGAATCTGAAGAAACTAAGAAAGACTTCTTCTGATTCAGGCAAGATTGATCCACATCTTTACAAACAATTGATTAGATCATGATGTATCCGGTTAACACCATACCTGATATATGCTATGTAGTGAGTGTACTCATTCAGTTTATGAGTTGGCCGAGATAGACACACTGGATAGCAGTGAAGCATGTGTTGAGATATTTACGAGGCACAATTGGTTATGGCACGAGATATGCCTCTAGTGTAGACATGAGATTGTAGGGATATGCCGATGAATATTGGGTAGGGAGCAAAGTGGACCATAACAACACCTTCAGTTGTTGTTTTACTTTGGGATCTTCCATGGTTTCCTGGTGCAGCAGGAAACAGACTTATGTGGCTTTGAGTACCGCAGAAGAAGAGTACACTGCATTATGTATGGAAATCCACAAAGTAGTGTGGTTTTGCAAGATCCTTGAAGACTTATTTGTACATGAGATGGATTCCACTGTTATCCATTGCAATAACCAGAGTCTCTGAGAATCATGTGTTTCACGATAAATCGAAACACATCAAGATCAAATACCATTACATCAAAGACATGGTGTAGAGGAAAGCAGTACATGTGCAGTACATTTCTACACATGATCAAGTTGTATATGTCTTCACCAAACCTCTTTCCAGGATGAAGATCGAGTACTTATGTGAGAGACGTGGCCTAGTCAAGAATGCCTCCCCAGATAAGAGGGAGTGTTGATGATTGCAGCTTCATGAGACATTCTCCAGATTGTACTCCTCCAGACTGAGTTGAGATTATCTATGAGAACTCTCATGTGATGGGTGAGTCATAATCCTCTAGACTGAGTTGAGATGACGTGTGTGGTCTCTTGTCTTTCTCCTCTGGACTGAGTTGAGATGACTTAAGATGGCTCTCTAGATCGTACTCCTATGGATTTAGTTGAGTTAATTTGTTGAGGGTGACGTCCCTTATGGTTGAGCACATGTGGACTTGTCCCTAGTAGTAGAACACTAGAGTGTGTGAGAGATCCTTGCTATATTGTCTAAGAACAATATTATTGTGAAACCCTAATTTTGTATTGTGAAGGGTACAAGTCGTCCCCACCATGTAAAGATAATTAATATTGTGTAAAATATTAATTATATTATTGAGTTGTACAATTCATCCCTATTGTGCCAATAGACACATATATTGATGAGTTAGGTCATGTATTTATAAGAGAGATACATCCCCATTGTGGATCATATCTCATTCACTCAACCCTTAGCTTGGTGAGTTGAAATTTGGTGCACACTTTTCTATGCGCTAGATTTCTTGGTCATAGAGCACCCTCTTGTGTGTTGTAGGGTTTGTGGTATAAGGGTGATCTTCTCTTGACTCTATAGCAAAGGATTGTTGGGTTTTTCCCTTGTTTGATAAGGGTTTTCCCAAGATAACTTTTTGTGTCTTGTGCATGGTTATTCTTCTTGTGATATTGGTTACTGCAACTATTGTATATTGTATTATTGCATTGTTTATGGTTCACGTTCATGATAAATTGAAAGAAACTACATTTCCTTGAGATAAGCATTAAAATTCAACACATTATGCCATATGCTTATCTATCCCCCCTCAACCCTAACAAAATATAAACCACCCTTATCTATCCCCCTCAACCCTGTACCTTGAAGGTGCCAGAACAGGAACAAGGAATCTCCATATTTCCTTTATTGTCCTCTTCCTAACAAATATGGCATTTAGCTAGTGCGAAATTTCCACTTTCCATTAGTTATTTATGTTTAAAAACCCCTAACTCAGCCTAACCCCTTAATCTCTAACACTAAACCTATAACCCCTACTCCCTAAAATCCCATTAACCTTTAAATCCTCTAGTACCTCAACCCCCTAAACCTACCTTAACCCCTAACCCCTTAACCACTAATCCCTAATCTGGCCTTATTAAATCTTGAATTGCTACAATCTTAACCCCTTACACCCTTTACCCCTAAACCTTAAACCCCTTAACCACTAAACCATACCCTAAAACCTAATTAAAATCTACATCTTATGTCTACTTCTTCTCTTCATAACTTACTCACAATTTGTTCATGTGTACATAGAATATATCCATAAAGAAAAAAGAATACTTTGTTTTTCTTCTACATTTAACATATAAGTGTTTACAAAAACAATTTTCAATATAAAGACACATAATGAATCACTTACCAAGGGACGATATTCATGCCTACCTTCAAGGTGTCCATACTGACTACTCTATTTTTAGTTGTTTTTTATTAAAAGTCTCCTTTTGTTATAGCCCCTGCATGTTTTACAAGGGAAATAACATTTTCAATCTCCCAAAGGCTCAACCAATGAAAATCCCAAGTCTCAGCGTTGTCCTCATGGAGGAATGAGACTCGACCAATGAAAATATCAAGTCTCGGCCTTGTCCTCGTGGAGGAATGTTATGTGACATTTTTTCTTGCCAAACTTTCAGTGATGATTATCTTAAAAACTCAACCTTAGTAGTTTAACTATTTGTAATGCAATTAATAAAATAAAATAAAAAATTGTATTCTAACCTAAAAATATCCCTTATAACCTCTACAAACTATCACTACTATAGCAACAGCGTCAAACATATTTAATATTTCAAAAAAAAAAAATTATATATCGCACTTTCATCGGACTTTCGACGGATGTTGACCAGAGAAACGTTGCTTAACAAACAAAAATACGGACTTCGTCAAACATCGATACATACATCATTGACCTTGTCAACCATCGAATATTCAACAATTGTTGACCTAGTCAACCATCGAATATTCGATGATAACCTCTTTCGTCTGATAGTCGACGAACATCAGGGCTTTTAAAAAAACAAATAAAAAAAATGCAAGTAAAATATGACAGTACAGCCGATTTTATCCGTATTGTCGAAGTACAACATAATTTTTTATGTCCATATGTAGTAGTGTTACAACCAAAATGTATTTTTTCACTCGTTCGATGAAAATGGGTTGAAGAAATCAAGCCCAATGTACTAGTGATACTTTTTTGGTGCCTCCTATGTCATAGACTTATGTCATCATTTATTCTTTATTCTATGCTTCCCAAGTCACTTTTATGTCGTTATTTTTTTCAAGGGAAGTTTCAACCTATGTCGTCCACTCCTCAGAATTATTTACTTTGCATGTCATCCTTCCCGTATGTCAAGTACTTTTTAGAATTAGTAAGCATCCTTGTCTTTTACACATGCCAGTATGGAAGGTCCCATTGAATTCTTGTTAGAGAGTCAGCTCTTTTTTACTATGACAAATTTCTCTAAGAATTTTACCTAGAGTATCACCCTAGGCCTATTTTCATCATTGATAGTTTACCTTTGCACTCAATAGATGACATCCCATAATTGGTTGTTAAGTGAGTGGTTTTCCTTGTTTTCGACGTCGAGACCTTATTCACACTTCGGGATTCATGTAGTACCTTAGGTTCCATTTTCCTCATTGGTGGAATTCCTCGCCTATGTTAGTGGTTTTCGTTATCAACCATTGCTCAGAATGTCTCTTTCATGCATTATTCCATCTAGTGCATGTGAGAGACGTACCTGGTTATGTGTTAATTCAATATTTCATCTAATTCCTTCAAAATATTTGGCCTTTTGTTGTTCCTCATGTTGGATGATGGGGGATGCCTTAATTCCCTCCTTCTAGCAAATCTCTTCCCACCAACTTTGGCTCAATTGCTCTGGGATCGAGATCTAGAGTCTTTATTAGTACCTTGGGGTTTGCAGTCATCAGTGGCAACTTACCTTTCTATTAACATTAGGAATACATCAATATCCCTTGATCGATAGATTCTACAAGTGTTCTACATCAACTCATTTACTCGCACTTGATATAATGTACTAGGTACCTTGACACCCATTATCATTATCGGTGGGTTGCCTCATGTTTGTTACCGATATACATCAATGACCAATAATAAAATGGTGTCTCACTATGTTTGACTTCATCACATCTATTTGCTTGGTGTAGACTCGTACCATCAGAAGTTTGATTTCAATACCTCGGGTCTATAGTAGCATCAAATATTCTCCTCTAATTCTAAGACAGATCCATCGTGTATCTCTTCATGGCTATGATCTCTTTTGACATGGATCCACTATGTACTCATTTTCCTAGCCATGATCATTGCTTATATACATGTTTCATGGATCCATAGTGTACTTGATTTGGAAGCATGTTTTTTTCACTCTTGAGCATGGGTATGCCTACCTTGAGAACAGAGCACTCTTACTTTCTTTTTTTTGTAGTTTTTGTTCAATATTGGTGTTCAATGAACTCTACCTGGGCCTATTACACACTCACCTCCTAGATTTTATAATGTATTTCGGCCATCAATTTCTCTTCTGACATCAAAAATTAGGGGGCACATGTTATAGCATTATTTGTCACCTCATATGCATTGATTCCCTATTGGCTTGATTCAAATACCCTTTCCCTACTTGTAGACTCAATCCCCCTTTATTCCTCCTCAAAAATCATTTAAAAACCCCCATTTTTTGAGAAGTGTGTGCCCTATAAGTTATGCAGCACATGTACATATGATTTTTTACCTTTATCAGCCTGTGTATGCATTTATTTGGCTCAAAAAAATACAATTTTTCTAAATTTTGGGAGGGGTTTATGGGTTTCATTGTTCCCTAACCCTTATTGCATGTGGATAACTACTCTAACCACTTGTTTGGAGTATAAAAAAGATCTAAGGGGTAGAGAAGAGATCATCATGCCATTTAGAACCATTAAGCTAGCCATTTATTGCCTAGTCTGCAAGCCCCTTATCCTGTGTCTTTGAATTATCCCCTTCAGATCTACAAACCCCTATTTCCATCAATATTGTCTCCCTTTATCTTGTTAGAAAGAGACCATTTCTCCTTCTCTAACATGTTTGAGAAAATAAGTTGGAGTTTGAGTTTATGTTCATTGGCATGAGTGGAGGAACATGGATTCCAGTTCTAAAGAAACGTCGCAGCGGTTACAAGTTGTAGCATTCCTTAACTTTGCTATTAAACCAATAAAGATCTCTCTTTCCCATGAAGCTTTATGTTTTAGTTTATGATTATTACATTTGGGCATCTAATTGTATAGAACGCTAATGGACTTGATTTCAATTAGCATATTTGAAAATTAGTTATTTTGTAACTACCTATCTTGTAGTTGCCTTCCTCCTTGTGTGTAGGTGGTTGGAGAAAGTGTTGGAGTGGAACGCTAGAGCAAAGCTTCAAGAAAGGGATATACATCAAATGATTGTATCTTCAAGTGAAAAAGACTACATCAAGGAATATACATCAAGATTCAAGTGAAAATAAAGCTTCAGGAAAGGGATGTACATCAAAAGAAGGATATACATCAAGGGATATACATCAAGGGATATACATCAAAAGAAGGATGTATACAAAATAATACATAAGAGGAACCCAATCCAAAATATCCTTTGTACTTACGGTCTCTTACACAGCCCCTTATCTCACAAGCATTAACTTAAGGTGGGATATAGGGAAAATAAGCACGTAAATTAGAAGTTGAGCACACCAACGCATTGGGCTCAGGCTCACATTTCTTACTAGTCAAATTTGTCTATTATTTATGAGAATCCTTCTCAAATCAAGTTTTTTTTTTCATTGCATATTGTTAGGAAACCAATTTTATAAACAATGCATAATTGATTTTGTTAGTCATAACAAGAAGCTAGGGGTAAGGATTGTTCTATTTCCATCCCATCTTCTATGGTGGATGGGATATTATGTGGATCGTAGCCTCCCCCTTCTATTGTAAACCTTCAAGCTATCTAGGTTTATTTCCAAATTATATATATATATATATATTGATTGATCGTGTGTGGATCATAGCCTCCCCCTTCTATTGTAAACCTTCAAGCTATCTAGGTTTATTTGCAACTCTTTTTATTATTATTACTGTAATCCTTCTAGTAAGAATATAATCTCATTATTATTACTTTAAACCACGACCTCTTAACTCTACATTAACCTATATTTATCATATAGTGTGGGTAGTTGAGTGCTTTGAGCTTCATGTAGGAGGTCTCGGGGTCAATTCCCCAGTTATTTTCCTTTGTTGCATGCCTCACTCAATGTCCCTATTAGGATAGGTGTCATAATTAGTGTCAACATGTTTACACTAGGTACCATTCGTGAAATGCAAGGAAGTGCCCAACAGTTTCCCCATAAGGTTTTAATTATAAAAAATAAAAAAAAAAATAATAAAATAAATATAAAAACTCTACCTTAAACCAAGTTGCCTAGAAATAATTGATAATTTCTCTAAAATAGTATGAAGTGGCATACAATCTTCTTGTTTTATTATTTTCCTTAAAGGGCCCATTTTAGACCTAAAATTTTCCTAATTATGTCGATTCTCTTGTGATCACCATTGTCTATGGTATTATAATTGATCATCATTGTCTCATGTGATCATCAAAATTTTCAAAAACAATGATTTTTTCTTTTTACATAAATAATTTATGAAGTTTTCCAATCAAATATATTCTATTACTTTAATATTTTGAGTGTTTACAAAATAATAATCACTAAAAGTATAAATATTAAAACACAATTTAAACATCATTGATACAAACAAGTTAAAAATTGGTGTTTTAAGACTTTTATTAAAACAATAAAAGTACAAGGATTTTCATTTCAAATAAAACACATTTACCAAATAATATTGTAACATTATTTGAAATAATTATATAATAATTGCAACATTATTATAAATAATTATATAATAATTGTACCGATAAATTAAAATCTCATTTATTACAATAAATCATTAAATCATTATCAAAATATATATACACAATGAAATTAAAATTTAAAATAATTGGTGTCAATCACTCCATCCTCACTAATGCTAGAAGAAGGATTTGCATCGATCTTTAGCATATTAAAAAACCATTTTCTCTTCATATCCCCCTCACTTCACCAACCACTCTTTACTTTTCCAATGATGAAAAGGGCATCTAAGTCTAATGTAGATACCCCATCTAGCCCAATTTCATTGAAAAATGACTTCCACCCCACTTTCTCCCCCACTCCACCCATGTAAGGTACTATATGTAATATAATATCTAGAAACGGGAATATTCAATTAAAATCAATGGAACAACAAAATATTGAGAAGAGCAATACCATAAATAATACCTTTATTCAAAGAAAACAATGTTCACTTGCCTCTTTGAGGGGGAAACCTCTTACAGAGCAGAGCCTTATTAAAATAATTCTAAAAACAAGCTTTATCATGCCTTCTACTCTTATGTATACTAATTCTATCTTCTAAACAACATTCAAGAGGAATATATTTCTAGAAGTGGAAGCTTCTATTAGGTCTTCTTGCATTGACTTGTTCACATTTATTAAATAGGCCTTACTAACTAATGTCGGCCTTTATTACATGGAAAATATATTATTATATCTATGTGAGGGGTTAGGTCCCTAACATGCCCTCCCCCTTGAAAAAGAGCCATGTCATCAAGCCTTAAGATGAGGAAACTACTGTTGAATGGTAGTCGGCTCCCAGGTGGCATCTTCTAGTGGAGTATCCTTCCAGTGAACCAAAAATTCATGGATGGTGCGTTGATGAAGCTGACGCTCTTGTTGGTCCAATATTTCTTATGGTTGCAACCAAGTGGAACCTTCTTCATCCAACTCTAGTAGGTTGGTCTGGGTGTGGAATTTGGTGCCAATAACTTTCTTCAGGAATGAGACATGAAAAACAGGATGTAGCTTGAAGTGACTAGGAAAACATAATTGATAGGCCACTGACCCCACACATTTGAGAATAGTATAAGGACCATAAAATTTTGGTGCATGTTTCTAACACTATTTGACTTTGAGTGAATTCTGTTGGTGCTTGTACGATTGGAGATTGATGCAGGAGCATCGTAGAAAGCCAAAGCACGTGCCTAGTCAAAGGAACAGCTAAATGCGCGGATGCAAAAAGGACACGTTTTTATGAAAACATTTTGAATTTTGAAATCTGAAGCA
>CBVK0100466258.1:0-32444 GCA_900067695.1 Picea abies | reverse complement strand
TCTTCATTAGCCTCACTTCCTGTGATTTTATTATCATAATCATCCTGGGCCATAAGCATGAAATAATTGTCCTTATCTTCACTTGACAAGTCACTATCTGTGTCTTCTGAAGAGTTAACATCGTTTACACATAAACTTTTCTTTCTGCCAAATATATTAGGTTTGAACTACTTTTCACCTTCAGAGTTTTGATCATGTTTCTTGTGTGGACATTTATTTTCAAAATGACCTATCTTACCATAGTTGAAACATTTGAAGGGAAGATTACCTTGGTACTTGTCTGATCCTTTCTTTATTCTTCTCACGATTTTTGCTTCAATTTCATCAGGCTCAGAATATTCATTCTTATCTTCTTTAAATGATGCTTCTCTAGAGGTGGGTTTATCTGTAAATATCCTCATTTCATATGCAGTCAACATTTCTAGAAGTTGATCAAAAGCCAAAGCCTTTATATCATTAAGTTCTTCTATAGATGAGACCTTTGGGTTGAACCTATCTGGCATAGATCTCAAAATTTTCTGATCTAAAGAGGGTTCCTCAATTTTTTCACCAAGTGCTTTCATTGCATTTACTAGTTCTTCAATTCTCAAAAAATACTTCCCAATGGTTTCATATTCTTTCATCTATAGCTTTTCAAACTGTACTCTGTAGGTTTGAAGCTTGGCATCTTTAACCTTCTCATTACCTTCATAACTGCTAATGAGTTTGTCCCACATTTCTTTGGCAGTTTCTAAATGCATAACTTTTACAAATTCTTCTTCTGCAAGCCCACTCAAGATAGAATTCGTAGCCTTAGCGTTGAAGCTGAATTCTAACTTGTCATCCTTATTAGCTAGTACAACTGGCTTTGCATAACCAGTATTTACCACATCCCAGACATCTACACCTAAAGCCATTATGTAGGTTCTCATTGTAGCTTTCCAGAAGGCAAAGTTTGTTCCATTGAATAGAGGGGCCTTATTGGTTGAATTTCCTTCATGGCTTGACATGTTTAATCTCTAAGATCTACCCTTAGATAAAAGGGGCCGACTCTAATACCAATTGTTGGACAATTGAGAGGGGGGGGGGGTGAATCAGTTGTTACCGAGGTTAAACAATTTTGCACATTTTAAATTCATTACATAACTCTCAATAATTATCACAATAATGTAGGAAAGTAAGCAATAGAACATTCAACATCATTCACACATATGAGATACACAGAGACAAATATTTCCTGAGGAAACCCATAAAGGGTAAAAACGTCTTCTTCTTTATATGATAAGTAATCTTTACATTTTGTACATTATCATACTTATGAGAACCAACTCGTAATGAGGCTACAACCTCTATTTTGCAAGCTGCTATTTGCTGAGAGCACCAACTCTCTGGATTCTCTAGCACCCACTAGAAGGAAGTACCGTCTCCCTGGTTTCTCTAGCACCCACTAGAAGAAAGCACCAAATCCCTAATATTTCCAGCACCAACTGGATGGAAGCACCAACCTCCTAAGAGGTTCAACACCAACTGGATGGAAGCACCAACTTCTAGTTACATAGGCACCGACCTGTATATCAGAGAACCAATGTTCTCCCTTGCACCACCCGACCACCCTAGTTTCTCTGGCTGCAACCTGATGGAAGCTATAACTCCCTATGTTCAAGAACCCACTTGAACCTCTGAGGACAACAATCCTCCCTAGAACCTCCCTAGCACCCTAAAATATCAATCTTTGCTAATGAAACTTATTATAGTGATATAATGTTCATCAATGGCTTACTAGTCTCATCATTGTTCTGCTACACTGCCCTGCTATGTCTGCCTCACTATCTTCCTGCACACATGCCTTGCACTTTTTGTTCTTCTGCCTTTTTTTCTCTGTGTGCCATGTCCATTCAATGCACCATTCCTCTTATATTTATTTTAGCTGCTACACACTGCCTCCTTCTACACGCCTAAATCACTATCAACAACAACACTCATCTCTTCTTTGTTCTGCATTCTTATAGTCTCTGTGCACCTTGTGCATGCTATATATGCAATGCTTCTGCATGCTCTAACCCATGCCATTGTTCTCCACATCGGTATATTCACTTCCACTCCACATTGCCACCGCTTCACACCCTCGAGCATCAACTCTCTCTCTCTTTTCTGCATTCTCTCCTCGTGTCGATTCCTCTTCTTGATCATCATGGCAATTCCTCAGCTTTTCTGGCGGTTATACCCATGCATTCATCATCATTGGGTGATATGTAGAGATTCCTTAGCTTGTCTAGTAGTCAAGACTCTTTGTCTTCTCTATCATAGTTGAGCTCATCCTCTCTGTTATAGTTACAGGCTTCAACGCTCTTACATCTGTCAATCACCTCTATGAACAGTCTTCATTCCATTGGTAGATGCCTTGAGACTCTTCATCTCCTTTGGAAATCACATTGAGGCCTCTTTGATTTTTCTATGCAAAAATAATCAGTGGTTTCTAGAAGTTACACTATGAACCTCTTGATCCTTATGCCTTTGGCACCTTTCACATTTCCTTTCACATGTGGCCTCAGGCGATGACCACATGCCTATTCAGAAGGCACTTTTTCTATTCACATTTTGACAATTCCTGTTGTGAGGCATCTCGACTCTCCAAGTCACGATCTCCGAAATGGAGATTAGCTTCTTGCTAGCTCCTCCCTTGAGCCTTCATCGATGTGACCATAGGCTATGACCAAGGACCAATTCTGAACACGCATTTCGCATTTCGTGTTTTGGGGATTCTATGAAGAGTCATCTCGACTCTCCATGTCCCAAAATATGAAATGGAGCTTGTCTCTTCGAGCTCTTCTCTACAGTTCTTCGACGATGTGACCACCGACAGTGACCAAGTGCTTATCCATAAATCTCTTTTGCAATTTCACATTTTGGCATTCCTATGATGAAGGATCTTGACACTCCAAGTCATGATCACCGAAATGGATATTGGTTGCACTAGCTCCTTCCTCCATCTTCCAGATTTGACCATTGGTTGTGACCATAGCCTTATTCAAAAATGAATTTCGGTGTTTCAGCATTTCTGTGATGAAGTGTTTCGACACTCCAAGTCACGAACCCCGAAATGATCTGAAGGTATTTTAGTGTTTTGCATTTCAGCGTTTCAGAATTTCTGTGATGAAGTGTTTCGACACTCCAAGTCATGAATCCTGAAATGATCTGAACATATTTTGGCATTTCGCATTTCATCGTTTTAGCATTTCTGTGATGAAGTATTTCGACACTCCAATTCATGAACCCCGAAATGATCTGAAGGTATTTCAGCATTTTGCATTTCAGTGTTTTAGCATTTCTGTGATGAAGTGTTTCAACACTCCAAGTCATGAACCTCGAAATGATATGAAGGTATTTTGGCGTTTCACATTTTAGGGTTTTGGCATTTCTGTGATGAAGTGTTTCGACACTCCAAGTCATGAACCCCGAACTGATCTGAAGGTATTTCGGCATTTTGCATTTCGCGATTTCATCATTCTTGTCATGAGTGTCCTTGACACCTCCAACTCCCAGTATCCGAAACTTCGAAATGGAGTCAGATCAATGGTCCACAATATCCCTTTGATCAAGGACTCAGATTAAATCATGGTTTCACATTTCATGATTTCGAGAGGTTAGGGCACCTCCTTCATTTGACTTTCCAGTCAGTGAAATGTTGATCAGTGAAATGTTGATTTGTGACCACATGTCCTGCCAGAAGATGGATGGTCCTCCTACTTTCAGGATTTCATAAGCCTGCTTCTCCTAGAACTTTAAAGAACATGCAGGTTCTCTTGGATCCAACGATGGTTGGACCCTGCACTCAGATCTAACGCTTGAGATCTATCTTCCATCTTTGCACTCCTCCTGTCTAGATTCAGATCTGATGGTCATCGAGAATTCTGAATGGGATCCAATGATCACTATTGCTCTTCATAGTTATTCTTCTGATCATTCCATGCTATCATTGCTACTGATCTTCCTTTCCTACCTATTTTCCATTGTTGTCTCCCAACTGTAAACCTTCCAATGTCACTACTATTCTTTCTTGTAACCATACCTTTGTCGTTGTTGTTCTTGCCATCAATAAATATAAGCATGCTATCATTGTTGTTGTTATTTCTTGTAGACATGCCATTGTTGTTGTTGTTCTTTCCATCAATGACAATCACACTCTTCTTGTAAACATGCCAACAAAGTGGCCTCTTGATGAATATGCACCTAATGATATCGGGAGGCATTGAAGGATGTGGAAAAAATTATCCATCATTTTGTCCCTCTGTTGTGTGAGATCTTTCTCAAGAAACAGACTTATGGGATCGTCTGGTCCATCGTTTTTCTTTTTCTTCTGCCATTGACGCTTTCTTGTGAAATCAAAAATAAAATGAAAAACACCAAGGACTACATGAGACATGAACCAGAAGCCATTCATCATTCACCTTATGCCTTGAGCCTTAAGCCAAGCAAGCACAACAAGTACAACAAGCAGGTGTGTGAGAGCAATTGTCCTCAAGAGAGACAAGCTCAAGACAAAACTTTCTATACTCGGACCTCATCGGGGACATGCACTGAAAAATGATCAAGAACAACCTGCTCTGATACCACTGATCCAGATTATTTTCGGCACAAAATGAGAGCATAGATATAATAAAGAAATGCACAAAGATATCACAGAAATTCAATAATATAACATAAATGTATCAGAGATGCAACCAGAAACATAGATATATAGTAATACATGATTTCTATTAATGAAATAAATTATAGAGACTGTAAAAACACAGAGTGAAAGACTCACTAGAATGGTGGTAGCTTATCTCTGAGAAGAGATGTGATGGTTACTCTCATTCGCAAGAAGATGAGTACAATGAGACATTGAAGGAATTTTTACAATAATAAGGAATGTCAAAAACCATAAACATCCAAAAACATAACCCTAGGAGATGAAGCACCAAAAGTCATGTGGGCCCCCTTTGGGTAAGTTGGTACATCAACTTCTCGGGGTGGTAACTTTTGCATACGATCTCCCTTTTAGGCATATGAGAGACCGTTGGAAAGGTATCATCGAGGATATTCATTTTGGGGGCTCAATCATGCCTTTGTACATAATTGAGAAGCTTGATCCTGAAAAACCTTCATTTAGGCCCTCAAAATGGCCCCGGAAGTTAAAAACTACTAAAAATAGTAATTTTCCAAAATTGCCAAAAAGTTGTTTTAAGCCAGTTGAAAAAGGTGTGTGGCCACCAATATCCTCCCTCCTTAGGAAGAAATGGTATCCATTGCGTTGAGTTCCCGAGGGAGAGGGAAAAGCATTTGTTGAATCTTCATCTTGGTGAGTTGCTTGCCTTGATGGAGACGTCTTGCTGCTCAATTTGTGGTAGTCTGTCATGATCCTATTGAGGCTGAGGTTGTTCAAAAAATAGATATACATGAGAGGACGGTGTGAAGAAGGAATATTTGTGCTTTTTTTCATCCTTTTCGACCTACTTGTGTTGGATAGAAGGTGCTTGGGGTGAGGCTGTAGTGGTTGTAGTGTTCTTTTGTTCTCCTTTTGAACAGATTGTGAAGAAGCTGAATTTTACAGTATGAGATACTACCCTACAACACTTTTTAGGTGGAACATTAGTCAGAACTACCTCTAGTATTCTCTAGAGATGACCCCCCAGAGAAACAATGACATTGTGGGGTCGAGAGTCATAAATAACATGACGCTTCCACATATATGGTTGGCCCAAGAGAACATCACAGACATCCAGTGGGGCAACATCACATAATACCTCATCCTTGAAGGGTTGGATGCCGTATGATAATAGACATTGTTGGTTGACATGGAGATCTCGTCCTTGGTGAACCCACCCGATGTTGTATGGTTAGGGGTGTGGTGTTGTCGACAATCCCAATTGTTTGACAACCTCTGCTGAGATGAGTTTCTTCTTGCTTCCGCTATCAGCAATAAAATGCAGCGGGGTCCCCTTCACCCACATCTTTGAATGAGAAATGTGCTCCCCCTCTTCAGGATCTATTGGTTCTTCTCATTGAATTGTTGTGGTCGTAACAATAGCAGTGGGGTTTGCGTCAATGATCTGTCCTTTACATGTATTTTCATAATCAGATTCTGAATTAGGGTTCAACTCCTTGTCTTTGATCTCAACCACCAATGACTATTTTGAGCGACATTAGTCGGTGTTGTGCCAGGGGAGTTTGTTGAAATCGCACCATTTTCCGGTGTCCTTATTTTTCTTCCCGTGACCCTTCTTTTCTTGTGTCTTGAACTAGTTTTCAGGAGACTGTTTGTTAGGGCCGTCTTTGTCATACTTTGGTTGTTGCAGATTTGCAGACCCAAAATCCTGTTTGTTCTGGTGCTTCAATTTCTGCTCGATTTTAATAGCATATCAATAGGCAGCACCGAGTGATGAGATGTCCATAAAATCCATTTAAGATTGGATGTATTTGTGTAGAGCCCCATGGTATTTCAGAACCAAATGTCATTTTGAGTCTTTGATACCCATCTTGGTGTGCAAGGTATGGAAGGTATTGGTGAAATCCGAAACTGATTGGCCCCTCTCTTTCCATAGTGTGGTCCATCTCATGTACTGGTTCCATAGTAAGAAGGAATGTAAAAAACACTAGGCATATAAAAACCTAATCCTAGGAGATGAAGTGCCAAAAGTCATGTGGGCCCCGTTTGGGTAAGTTGGTACATCAACTTCCCCGGGTCGTAACATTTGCATACGATTTCTGTTTTAGGCGTGTGATAGCTCGTTGAATAGGTATCATTGGGGAGATTCATTTTGGGGGCTCAATCATGCCTTTATATATCATTGAGAAGCTCGATCTACAAAATCCTTAATTTAGGTCCTCAAAATGGCCTCCGAAGTTAAAAACTCCTAAAACTAGTAAATTGCTTAAATTGCTAGAAAGTCGTTTTGAGCCAGTCAAAAAATTTGGGTGGCCAATGATATCCACCTAGATCAATCCTCCTTCCTTAGGAAGCAATGGTATCCATTGCGTTGAGTTCCCAGGGGAGAGGGAGAAGCGTTTGCTAAATATGCATCTTGGTGAGTTGCTTGCCTTGTTGGAGACATCTCGCTACTTAATTTGTGGAAGTCTATCATGAATCTGTTGCAGCTGAGGTTCTTCAACAAGTTGATATACATGAGAGGATGGTGTGCAGAAGGAATATTTTATATTTGTTTCAACCTTGTCGACCTGCTTCTATTGGATAGAAGGTGCTTGGGGTGAGGCTGTAGTGGTTGCAGTGTCCTTATGTCCTCCTTTTGAATAGATTGTGAAGAAGCTGAATTTTGTAGTATGAGATACTACCTTGCAACAATTTTTAGGTGGAATAGTAGTTGGAACTACCTCTGGTATTCTATAGAGATGACCCCCCAGAGAAATAATGACACTGTCGGGTCGAGACTCATAAACAACATGGCGCTTCCACATATATGGTTGGCCCAAGAGACCATCATAGACATCCATTGGGGAAGCATCACATAATACCTCATCCTTGAAGGTTTGGATGCCATATGATAATCGACATTGTTGGATGACACAGAGATCTCATCCTTGGCGAAGCCACCCAATGTTGTATGGTTGCAGGTGTGGTGTTGTCGATAATCCGAACTGTTTGATGACCTCTATTGAGATGAGGTTATTTTGGCTTATTCTATAAAAAATAAAATACAGCAGGGTCCCCTTCACCCACATCTATGGATGAAAATGGTGCTCCCCCTCTCCAGGATCTGTTGGTTCTTCTCGTTGAATTGTTGCGGTCACAACAATAGCAGTGGGGTCCGCATCAATAATCTATCCTTTACCAATATTTTTAGAATCGGATTCTGAATCAAGGTTCGGCTCCTTATCTTTGATCTCGACAACTAATGACTATTTTGAGTGACATTCATCGATGTTGTGCTAGGGGATTTTGTCGAAATCACACAATTTTCTGGTGTCCTTTTTTGTCTTCCCATAGCCCTTCTTTTCTTGTGTCCTGGACTTGCTTTTAGGAGATGGTTTGTTAGGGCCGTCTTTGTCATACTTTGGTTGTTGCGTATTTGCAGACCTGGACTCCTGTTTGTTCTAGTGCTTAAATTTTTTCTCGCTTTTAACAACATATCAATAGGCAACACTAAGTGATGAGATGTCCAGAAAATCCATTTCAGTTTGAATGTATCTGTGTAGAGCCCCATGGTATTTCATAACCAAATTTCATTCCAAGTCTTTGATACCCATCTTGGTGCACAAGGTATGGAAGGTATTGGTGAAATCTAAAACTGATTGGCCCCTCTCTTGCCGCGGTGTGGTCCATCTCATGTACTGGTCCTCATAGTTTCTAGAAGGGTAATATTGTTCCTTTACTACATCCACAAAAACATCCCAAGTAGGCTCAGCCCCATATATTCCATATTCCTCTGTGGAACTTTTCTCCATGTAAGTTTCCAACCAATGTTTGACATGGGGGAGAGATTTAAGGAGTGTGAAGGTGAAATTTTCCCTGTCGGAAAAATGGTGAACAGAGAAATAACCGTCCAACAAATTTAACCATTTATCTAGGGCATCTGCATCTATTTGACCTTCAAATACAGGAATATAAAAATTGACCTGTACCTTCAAAGGCAAGGTGCCTCCAATGTGGCTGCTTGATGAAGATGTAGTTTATGCTATCGGGAGGTGTTGAAGGATGTGTGAAAAATTCTCCATCATTTCGTCCCTCTGTCGTCTGAGAGCTTGCTCAAGCAACAAACTTATGGGATCGTCTGCTCCATTTTTTTCATTTTCTTCTGCCATTGAGGGTTTATTGGGTGTGCAAGAGTGATTTTCCTCATGAGAGACAAGATCGAGACCCTACTTTCTATCCTTGGACCTTGTCGAGGACATGCACTGGAAAAAATGATCAAGAACAACCTGCTCTGATGCCACTGATCCAGATTATTTTCGGCACGAAATGAGAGCAGAGATATAATAAAGAAATGCATAGAGATATTGCATACATTCAATAATATAACAAAAATATATTAGAGATGCAACCATAAACACATATATATAGTAATACCCGATTTATATTAAATAACGAAATGTACAAAGATTGTAAAAATATAGAGTGAAAGACTCGCTACAATGGTGGCAGCTTATCTCTGAGAAGAGATTTGACGACTACTCTCATTTGCAAGAAGATGAGTAAAATGAGGCTCTGAAGGCTTTTTTACAACAAGAAGGAATTTCAAAAACCCTAGACATCCAAAAACCTAAGCCTAGGAGATGAAGCGCCAAAAGTCATGTGGGCCCCATTTGGGTAAGTTGGTACATCAACTTACCGGGGTCGTAACATTTACATATGATATCCATTTTAGGCATATGATAGCCTGTTGAAAAGGTATCAACGAGGAGATTCATTTTGGGGGTTAAATCATGCCTTTGGCCATAATTGAGAATATCTATCCCAAAAAAACCTTCATTTAGGCCCTCAAAATGGCCCTGGAAGTTAAAAACTGCTAAAAATAGTAAATTGCCAAAATTGTCAGAAAGTTGTTTTGAGCCTGTCGAAAAAGGTGGGTGGCCACCAAAATCCACCTAGATCAATCCTCCCTCCTTAAGAAGTAATGTTCTCCATTGCATTGGGTTGTCGGGGGAGAGGGAAAAGCATTTGCTAAATTTGCATCTTGGTGAGTTGCTTACCTTGTTGGAGACGTCTCGCTGCTCAATTTATGGAAGTTTATCACGAACATGTTGAGGTTGAGATTGTTCAACAAGTCGATATACATGAGATGATGGTGTGAAGAAGGAATCTTTGCGCTTTTCTGCAGCCTTGTCCACCTTTTTCTGTTGGATAGAAGGTGCTTGGGTCGAGGTTGTAGTTGTTGCAGTGTCCTTTTGTTCTCCTTTTGAACAGATTGTGAAGAAGATGAATTTCACAGTATGAAATACTACCTTGCGACACTTTTTAGGTGGAACAGTAGTCGAAACTACCTCTGGTATTTTGTAGAGATGACCCCAAGAGAAAAAATGATGTTGTGGGGTTGAGACTCATAAACAACATGGCGCTTGCACATATATGGTTGGCCCAAGAGAACATCACAGACATCCAGTGGGGAAACATCACATAATACCTCATCTTTGAAGGGATAGATGTCATATGATAATCGACATTGTTGGCTGACATAGAGATCTCATCCATGGCAAAGCCACACGATGTTGTATGGATGCAGGTGTGGTGTTGTCGACAATCCCAACTATTTGATGACCTCTACTGCGATGAGGTTCTTCTGGCTTCTGCTATCAACAATAAAATGTAGCAGGGTCCCCTTCACCCACATGTGTGAATGTAAAAGGCACTCCCCCTCTTCAGGATCTGTCGGTTCTTCTCATTGAATTGTTGCGGTCACGACAATAGTAGTGGTGTCCTCGTCAATGATCTATCCTTTACTAGTATTTTCAGAATCAGATTTTGAATCAGGGTTCAGCTCCTTGTCTTTGATCTCGGCCACCAATGACTATTTTGACAGACATTCATCAGTGGTTTTCCAGGGCCTTTTGTGGAAATCACACCATTTTTCGGTGTCCTTTGTCTTCCCGTAACCCTTATTTTCTTGTGTCTTGGACTGGTTTTTAGGAGACTGCTTGTTAGGGTCGTCTTCTTCATACTTTGGTTGTTGCAGATTTGAAGACCTAAACTCCCGTTTGTTCTGGTGCTTAAATTTCTTCTCTATTTTAACAACATATCGATAGGCAGCACTGAGTGATGATATGTCCAGAAAATCCATTTCAGTTTGGATGTATCTGTGTAGAGCCCCATGCTATTTTAGAACCAAATTCCATTCTGAGTCTTTGATACCCAGCTTGGTGTGCAAGGTATGGAAGGTATTGGTGAACTCTGGAACTAATTGGCCCCTCTCTTGCTGTAGTGTGGTCCATCTCATGTACTGGTCCTCATAGTTGCCAACAGGGTAATATTGTTCCTCATAGTTGCCAACAAGGTAATACTATTCCTTTACTGCATCCACAAAAAATCCCAAGTGGGCTCGACCCCATATATTCCAGATTCCTCTATGGAAATTTTCTCCTAGTAAGTTTCCCACCAATGTTTGACATGGGGGACACCTTTAAGGAGTGCGAAGGTGATCTTTTCCCTGTCGGAAAAATGGTGAACAAAGAAATAATCGTCTAGCAGATTTAACCATTTATCTAGGGCATCCACAACTATTTGACCTTCAAATATAGGAATATCAAAATTGACCTGTACCTTAAAAGGTGAAGTGCCTCCAAAGTGGTCTCTTGATGAATATGTGCTTGATGCTATCGAGAGGCATTGAAGGACATAGGAAAAATTCTCCATCATTTCGTCCTTCTGTCGCGTGAGAGCTTGCTCAAGAAACAGACTTATGGGATCGTCTGCTCTATCATTTTTATTTTCTTCCACCATTAATGGTTTCTTGGGTGTGCGATAGCCATTTTCCTTAAGAGAGACAAGCTCGAGACCCAACTTGCTATACTCGGACCTCGTCGGGGACATGCACTGAAAAAAAATGATCAAAAACAACCTGCTCGGATACCAATGATAAAGATTATTTTCGGCATGAAATGAGAGAAGAGATCTAATAAATAAATGCACAAAGATATCGCAAACATTCAATAATATAACAAAAATGTATCAGAGATGCAACCATAAACACAGATATACAGTAGTACACGATTTCTATTAATGAAATAAATGTATAGAGACTGTAAAAATACAAAGTGAAAGACTCGTTAGAATGGTGGTAGCTTATCTCTGAGAAGAGATGTGAAGGCTACTCTCATTAGAAAGAAGATGAGTACAATGAGGCTCTGAAGGCCTTTTTACAATAAGAAGGAATGTCAAAAACCCTAGACATCCAAAAACCTAACCCTAGGAGATGAAGTGCCAAAAATCATGTGGGACCCGTTTGGGTAAGTTGGTACATCAACTTCCTGGGGTCGTAACATTTGCATACGATCTCCATTTTAGGCATATGATATTCCATTGAAAAGGTATCATCGAAGGTTAAAAACTGCTAAAAATAGTTTTTGGCACCAGGCTGAAGTGGAAAGAAGGACGATCATGGGGAAGAAAGTGTGCAAGAAATTTAAGTGACAACTGAAAAAATATCATCACGCGCTTATGGAAGTAATCATGCATAGAGGAAAGCGATAGCTGGAGGAAGAACAACACGTGCATGGGAGAAAAACCTAGCGTAAGAAGGGTTAGGGTTTTGGTAATATTATGTAACTGGCTCAAGAGCTCAAAATGTATAAATATAGATAGAAAGTATCGTATAAGGTTGTTGATTTTAGGTTAGTTTTTGTGAGGATTACGATTTTTATTAAGTGATTTTTCCGAGTATTGTTGTTGGTAATACATGAAGGGTTTTGAGTTGTATGAACTGAGTGTTGTAAGTTGTTGAGAAAGAAAGATATGAGGGAAGGTAGATCTGAGGATTAGACCGTAGGATGTAGATCCTGGTGTGATGTAGTTTGCCTCACATAGATCTTACCCACTTTTGCAAAGAACTGTAAGTGCACGGTGAAAGGAAATCAAGAACTACCATAATAAAAGAGCCAAGAGACAAATATTTGTGGACGTAGCCCAAGAGGGGTGAACCATGGTAATATCTGTGTAATGTGTTGAATTTTTTCATATCTTTAACTTCTTTCAGCAATAGATGATTACGATTGGTGAATAACCAAATGCATTATTAGAATATTTTTATATTTTGATTTATACGCATGCGATTCCTAGGAACAACTAGATTACAGTAACAGTTCGTAGAACAAGGCCTTGATCAAGGAACCCTTTTTCCCCTACTCTGTCCTAGACTATAAACACCTGAGTCTTACATTCAACCATCTATGAGACTGCACAGTACCTTCGGGAACTGCATTGCCTTCTGGTTTACTAGGAGGGTTGATAGTTAGAGGCTTTGTTGGAACCCCGAATGACATGAACCCTGGGTCAATAACTCAGATAAGTTGAGAAGGGAGTTGATTAAACCAAAAAATGGTTCTGTTGCTAGGTTAAGAGGAACAAGATAGGACTGAGTAGATGACATAGAGTGGACAAGAACCATCGAAGAAGCAATGAGCCATTAGAAGGGAATGTAGAGACCATGGAATTTGCACACAAAGACAAGAACTAAAGAGCTAGAATTTGTACACAAAGACAATAGAAACCCTAGAATCATACCACACAGATACCTGGATAAATATGTGTTTATGGATTTACATGAAATATAGTTATGTGATTCTCTGCATATACTGCAAGAGTGATATTAGGGTTAACAGATAACCACCCAATGAACCAGATTCGACAGCTAGATTGGACTCTAGTACAGATTCAATAGCTATAGTAGGTGAACAACAAATTCACCCACGTAGTAGAATTTTGGCTTCATAGTATTGTGGCAGGATTCATCACAGAGTTTGCAGTAGACACAATAAAGTAATACAACACAACTGAGCAAGAATTTCTACAAGGACCTAGAGGGAGGTATATTCGATCCCTGTATACTTCTATTAAGATACTTCTATATAACAAAGGTGTAATGACAATGGAATCAGACAGTTAGACTTCCCTGCACACATGGGGGAAGGGGGGAAGCGCTGATAGAAAGAGGAGGAATGGAAGGAGGGTAGGATAAAGAGAAGAAGGAGGAGGAACCCTTGGACCTGATCTCAATGGATGACGACCAGCTCAAGTGGATCTTGGTGACATCAGGAATGATGCGTAGCAAAGCACCCTACCAATATAAGATAAAGACCAAGAAGAGAGCCATAGATGAAATGGAGGTCTTGGCGAGAGATGAGGAAGAGGTAGAGGATCTCTGGGTTGTGGATTAGATTAAGGAAATCCTACATGCCACCTATGAGAGGAAAACAAGAGGCCCAAGAACGGGAGGAGAATAAGACCACCACTTTCACATCAATGTTAGTGTGGAACCCATAAACCCATGTGCGACCAATACACCATAGAGAACACCACCATTTAGGAAACCAAAGTTCGGAGGAAGTCCAACAACAGGAAGTACATATACACAAGGAGCGACAACTGGAGGAGCTACTTCAGGTAATCTTAGTCAAGTATCCACACCGCGCAGAGGAGGCAGTAGTTCAATAATCAAAATGGTAGGACACGACCCTACTATCAGATCACCATAGTTTCAAGGAGAAGCATCAGGAGACCCTGAGAAGCATCTATTCATTTGTGCCAAGATTTGGGAAGCAAAGAAGATCACTAATGAAAACACCAAAATCACACAACTAGCAATCACACTAAGAGACCGCACACTAGACTGGTACATGAGTCTAGACACGAACAGTTCTCCCAAGACGACAAGGACACTGGACGATAATAAGAAACGATTAATAAATGAGTTCCATAAGTCGATCTCAGAGGATCAATATATGAACGAGATGATTGAGATAAGACAGAAACCAAGAGAATCAGTATGGGAGATTGATCAAAGATTCAAGCGATTAAAAGGGAAGTTAAAATACCTTATGACCGAGATGCAACATCGACACCTGTTTGTCAACTCACTACTACCACACTTAAAATATCCACTACGACAATAGAAGTTTCAGACAAAAGTAGAGGCAACCTTACAATTGGAAGAGAATCAATACCAGCAGATGGACCCGACTATCAAAGAACTGAAAGAGGATCTGAAGAGCTTAACATTTCAGCTGAACCAGAATAAGAACAAAGAAAAATGAGAAGTTGTTTGGTGTAGCACATGCAGGACAGAAGGACACCACAAAAATGAATGTCTAATGTTCATGTAGTATATGGCAATAGGGATTCCAAACCCGCTACCACAAGGGGGATTATGGTGTGAAATCTACAAGAAACTAGGTCACGACCCTTATGATTGCACGATGATGAAGAAATACCAAACAGTCCCAACGAACTCATATTGCACCTTTTGCAAGTTAGTTGGCCACGACAACAAAGATTGAATAACTATGGAGCTGATGCGGGAAGGAACCTTAGACGCATATAGGGTACAAGCATAAATGATGACTGGGCATGCAACACCACATTTTACTCAAGCCGCAACACCATACAAAATTGCGCAACAACCTTATAATAACGCGTAGTCGCAGTACAACCCAGCATAGCCCTAGTACAATACTACACAATATAATCAGAGACCACAATATAATGTGCCACAAGGTGATCGCGCAACCTATAGAGGAACAAGATGAGCTAGAGGAGGTTTCAGATGTGGGAGAGGACCAGTCACATGTCACAATTGCCAGCAACCAGAACATTATGCACGAGAATTCCCACTACCACCAACGACCTGTATGTATTGTTGTGATTTGTACCATGATACAGAGGAATGTCCGACACTACTCGTAAATATCCAGGACAAAAAGAACCAAAATAATCAGAATGTTCAATGGATTTTAGTCGAAGCAAGGGATGACAGATGAAACATTGACATAGTCACTCGAGGAGGAATGAAAACAGGAAATGATGTAGTTCGATAGGACCCAACGCAGAACCAATGGGTAAAGAAGAACCCTAACCCCAAGAAGCAGTTCGACGTACAAAAAGAAAATGATATCTTTATAGAAGCCTGACAAGAATTCCAAAAGGAGGACATAGTGCTGACTGCACAATAGAACAAGGAAACTCTGGAGCATGACATGCTGCCATCACTAGACCATACCAACATAATACAACCTAAGGAACAAGTAAGTACTATCAAATACTTTTTTCAATCATGCATCAAAATGTGAAGTGATCCTTCATCTATCAAAGTATTGCAAAACATCCTAGAGAAATTTAGCAGTGAGACGGAACAAAAGCCAGAATTGAAAATTGTCAACCACCTACACAAAAGAAGAAGAACAAGTAGAGAATTTAGAATCAATGCTAACATTGGGGATTTCAACATGAGAGATATTGTACTAGATCTAGGATCTGAGATGAACGTACTACCAAAAACCACATGGAAATGCATGGGAGAACCTACACTGGGATACTCAACTGTTCAATTAAAACTAGCAAATCAACATGGAGTCATACCAATAGGTAGAATGAAAGGAGTGATCGTAGATCTAGATGGTGTGCGCACTAAGGAAGACTTTGAAGTCATTGAAATAGTATATGACACAACACCTTACCCAGCATTACTTGGTCTAGATTGGGCATTCGACAACTAGGCAATAATTAAATTGAAAACCAGAAAAATGACATTTGAGTCAGGAGACTACAGGGTTATAGCCCCACTTGAACTATCAGAAGGCGAGAGGTTCGTAGAACCCACTTTTCTGGATCTAAATGAAACCGGTGAGTTGTAAAGAAAAACTATATAAACCCAACTGCAGATGGGGTACTCAGTTGGCGAAGCATTACTTCATGGACAACAGACTCAGACACTGGGTTAGAAAAATAGCAGCAAAGGCTACACAAATTAGCCACAAGAAGGTGTGCAATAATAGACCATGCAGTAAGATGGATTGACACAGAAATTAGAGAAGCACCTAGTTTTCTTAGGCTAAATGATTTGGAAACTTTCTTGACACAATACGAAGACAAAGTATTAGATAACCAGAGACTATTAGCACTAGATTTAACACTAAAGTCTACACCCGCAAGATGGTACATGCTCTCAAATGGTACATGAAGGCTATTGACCTAGGAGGAGCACAAGGACAATCATTCACACTTGGTCAAGTTCATACAAAATTCATAGTAGAGTTTATGCTACCTCACTCAAAACAACAAGCTCTGTCTGAGTTGTGCGAAATTCAGTAGAGGGAAGGAGAATCGACTTGGGAATATAGTTATAAGTTTAAGGATGTTATTGGGAGGCTAGCACATCCAATTCATGAAGATCACCATAGAGAGTGGTATATCTATGGATTTCTACCTTTGACATGAATTCTATTAACACAAAAATGGATAGCCTCCTTGACAGATGCCTTGGAACAATCAATGAAGATTGAAGCCATGGCAGGATATCTAGGCAGCCTAAGTGTGACCAGACCCCCAAAGGATGAAAATTTGGTGCAACTACAAGGACAAATATTGGCACTAACGGAGAATATTCAAGAATTGACGATACCCAGACTAGGACGACTGCAATTCTGGTGTACCAGATGCTACACAGAGGGGCATATGGAGAATGAATGTCCATGTATGAGGGAAATGGGACCTCCTCACAATACGATGGGACCCTCATCAGGATCCACGGGAGGATTTTCACAAGTATTAATGAATTTACCATTCCATACCCCAACCCCGTATCATGGCTTTCTAAGTAATCAAGCATCGCAGACAGTTGAGTATTGCGAGATCTGTCGAATTCATGGGAATGCACCAAGGAAGTGCCCTATTATTCATAAGTATTCTATAGTATTGAATACTATACATTGTGAGTTCTACGCATCTACCAAGCATGCTACGAATTAGTGTAGAGGGTTGGATGCACTTGCAGACAGATTGGATGAATGAAACCCCTCAAGGACTGGGAACGGGCCAAGGAGGTGGAGCTGGAGGAGACTTCAGAGGAGGAAGAAATGGGGAAAGAGGACCAAGTATATGCTACAACTATGATGATCAAGGTCACATTTCTATGGATTGTCCTCAACCGAGACGACCATGGTGTTCTCACTGCAGAACCAATGGACATGCAATCGAAGACTTCCCAGAGGTAATTGTGAAATAGGAATATCGAGCATGTAAACTAGGATCCAAATTCATCAGTTCATATATAAAGAGGGAATTCATGGGACAACTACCCAAGATTAATATCATTACTCACGGAGGAGAAAATACTAGCACAGATGCTAATAATTTGTCTAAGATTTAGAAAGAAGCGCCCAAGGATGACATGTATGACCCTCTAAAACAAAAGTTATTATTTAAAGATGCAATATAAGTTTTCCAAAGTATCCATATCCATGAAATAGAAGAAAACTCCCATCATCCCACCATTTATCCTAATATTGCGCAATTCCCTGCTTCACCCCTTGCCCCATCAAACCCCTTAATCCTGATGAGAGAACTTGAGAAGTCACAAAATGTAGTCAGCCTTTGGTTTCAATTATTTTCTAATATTCTTGGGTATGAACGGCTAACAGAGAAGTTGCAAAATTCCTTGTATCTAGTCCTAGGAATGGAGGAGTCCCCAGGAGTTATAATAATGACTAATATTCTTGAGAATAACACTCGTAGAGTGAAAAGAAGGAAAATACATACTGGGAAAGAGTTTAGACTAGCAACCCAACCAGATGAGTTTGAGATTAAGGATGTTATGTTAGATCTAGTATGTGATGTTAACACATTGCCTAAAAAGACTTGGGAAGCCTTAGGGAAACCATAGTTTACATATTCCCCAATCCAATTGAGAATGGCCAATCAATATTCTATTTTCCCAATAGGAAGGTTGGAGAATGTGGAGATATATGTTGCAAGAATAAAGACTGTAGATGATTTTGAGGTGATCAAAATCATGGGGGATAAGGATCCTTATCTTGCACTACTTGGTATTGATTGGGATTATGATAACTATGTTTTTATTGACATAAAGAGGGATACTATAACATTTGAATAAAAGAGAATAAAAGTACTTCGGCGCTTGGATCCTATGTAGGCCCTTGATACACAGATCCAATGGACAAAAATATGGAACGAGAGGATCTATATTAGTTATATGCCATAACAACAGGAATGAGAGCAGACTACATCAATCCTATGATTGATGGATCAGTAAGTTGGAGGAGCATACAATCAGTGGATGGAGATTCATAACTAGCATTTTATAGTTGGAAACATGGTGCATATGGAATATTTCCAAGTCGTTGCACAACTACCAGAGAAACGAGATGGGTTGCAACCAAGGTTAAAGAACATCTGAAATATAATGGTACCTCAGACCTTGGTAGTTTTCTGGCTATAATGGAAGAAGAGATAGAAGAATATCAAAGGATATTAGTTCTAGAATTAGCCCTAGAAGACACCCCTGCTAGGTGGTGGGCTAGCCACAAAGCAGTAATTAAGAACTGGGAGGATGTGAAGCATGTTATCTAGTGTCAATTTAAATATAAGGAGAAATTGAAATTAGAGATGCAAATGGATTTTCAAGTTTCACAATTGTTTAATGGATAGTCTGATCCTAAAGCACATATAGAACAATGTGTAAGAAAGTGGAAAGTTGTGGAAGTACCATCTTACTTATGGGTTCAATTTTTTCCCTATCAGCTAGGTACGATACCGAAATCCCAATACATCCATGAAGAGACCAGAAGGCGGACCAATAGTTGGAAAACTTTATCAAATCAATTTTGCAAAGACTTATCTTTCACAAGTAAGTACCTTGAGCTTAAGATAGTCCTGCAAAGAATTAAAGAAATTATTTTTACCGATGTTTGTAAACAAAAATTATACCCATTGGTTTGTTCCAATAATAGTCAAGTGCTTCGGTCTAACCTTCACTTGGACATGAACAAGACACCCATATAATGCTACAAAATCAAGAATGATTTGGAAAACCCTGATGATTTAGAATAAATGACATATTTATCCATTAAGGAAATAAAAGGTAGTAGAGAAATCTAGAACATGCTACCTAGTCAGACTGATAGCTCTGATAACCATCCATTGAAGTTGTGAAAAGTACACATAGGAATTGTCGAGCAACCCAAGATAGTTGTCGTAGGAGATTACTGGGATGAGCAAACTAGCCAGGAAATACATAGCCTGTTGTAGGAGTATGAGGACTTATTCCCAAATACATTCTTAGAGCTAAAAGGGATAAAGGAGGCTATGGGAGAGATGAAAATTGAACTAAAACTAGGATCAAAACCTATAAGGCATAGACCATACCATCTTAACCATAGGGTGAAAGAGATAGTTAAGAGGGAAATAAACAAGATGCTTGAGGCCAAACTTATTTTCTTGGTTGAAGAAGTAGAGTGGGTTAGCCCCATAGTCATCCAGAGCAAGAAAGGTACAAAGGACATTAGGGTATGTGTAGACTATAGAAGGCTTAATTATTCTTGTGTGCATGACCCTTTTCCCACACATTTTACTGATGAGGTCCTAGAACATGTTGCGGGAAAAGTGTCATACTCATTTACGGATGGATTTTTGGGGTATCACCAAGTGAGAATTACCGAAGAAGAAAAAAAGAAGACCACATTCATAACAGAATAGGGGTCATTTGCATATAATGTGATGCCCTTTGGTATAAAGAATGACCCTGCAGTTTTTTCCTGGATTATAATAACAACCTTCTAATAATTTATTCACAAATTTATAGAAGTTTATATGGATGACTAGATGGTCTATAGTCTATTGAAAGAACACATAGTGCTACTACGACTGATATTTGATCAATGTAGGGAACTGTAGATAGCTTTAAACCTCATAAAGTGTATCTTTTGTGTGCCACATGGAAATATGTTAGGCCACATAGTATGCCGAGAAGGAGTGTTGGTAGACCTAGCCAAAGTTGCGGTCATTTTTAATATGCCACTGCCTACGAGTGATAAACAGTTGCGCTCAATACTGGGGAACACAGGGTACTATCGCAAATTTATCATAAGGTATGCCAATATTACTGCACCCATAGAAAATATACTAAAGAAGTATGAATTGTTCCATTGGACACCAAAGTGTGATCAAGCATTTGACATCCTCAAGGAAAAGCTCAACACAACACCTATTTTGATATTTCCAAATTGGGAAAAGGAATTTCATGTGCACGTGGATGCATCAGGTATTGCCCTGTGATCCATCTTAGTGCAACCAGGAGATGGAAATACGGATCGTCCCATATATTTTTCTAGTAGGAAGCTATAAAAAGATGAATGCAAATATACAACCACAAAAAGAGAGGGTTTGGCTATGATTTATGCTCCACAGAAGTTTATACATTACTTGTTAGGCTCTCATTTTAAATTTTTTACTAATCATTCTATGTTAAAATATCTAGTTAACAAGCCTGTATTGGAAGGAAGAATTTGTCAATCATTGTTATTGTTTCAGGAATTTTCATTTGAGGTGATCATCAAACCTGGAAGATGCAATGTGGCTCCCGATCATTTTTCTAGATTGGAGTTAGGGGAGAGTGGTGGAGCAATCGATAATCAACTCCTAGATGTAGACCTGTTCTGAGTTGAGGCAGTACCAAAATACCTGGAAGACATAGTAGTTTTCTTGAGTACAAGGGCCTACCCAAAAACACTATATGGTGGTTCGAGCAGAGGACTATCAATTTATTGCAGGGAAATTGTATAAGTTTTTCCTATATAGTATCCTCAGGAGATGCGTTTTGGACCATGAAAGACAAGACATCCTGTGGGGGTTCCACAGTGGAGTTGCGAGAGGCCATGTTGGAGGAAAGGCCACTGCGTAGAAAGTCATCCAATATGGATTATGGTGGGCCACACTCTTAAAATATGCAAAGGAATATGATATATCTTGCAACGTTTTCCAGAGGGTAGGTAAGCCATCATGACTAGACAAATTTTCTCTTCAGCCAATTCAAGCTATGTAAGCATTTGAGAAGTGGGTGGTTGATTTTATTGGACCAATCAACCCCACAACTAAGCACTCAATGGAAAAGTATATTATCACCGTAACCAATTACCTGATATGATGGGATGAGGCAACATTTTTTCAGGATTGTTCGACCGATACTGCTACCAGGTTTATCTCTGAAAACATTATCACCTATTTTGGATGTCCTGGGAGTCTGACTAGTGATTAGGGTGGTCATTTTATCAGTAGTACAATAGAAAAGATTACAAAAAAGTTCCTAATCCAACATTATAAAATCATCCCCTACCATCCACAAGCCAATGGCACAGTAGAGGTGTTTAACAAGATTCTGGAAAGAGGTTTGATGAAGGTTTGTTCCGCAAACAAGGAAGATTGGGATAATAGAGTCCCGACAGTTTTTTGGGCTTACAAGACGACCACGAAAAAACTTCACAAGTATACTCCATTTTAGCTAGTCTATGGGAAAGAGGATGTGGTACCTTCAGAATGCATTACCCCTAGTCTCTACATCACATAGGTTGCACATATGCCAGAGGATTAATCATTTGCGCATAGGGTTATAGAGTTGAAAGAACTTGATGAGACTAGGGTTTTAGCAGACTTCCATCAAATAGTTGAGAAATCCAGGAAGAAGGCTTGGCACGACATGCATATTAAGGCCAAAACATTTTCACAAGGATATAAGGTCCTAATTTATGACAGTCGATGGTAGAAACATCCAGGAAAGTTTCTCATGCATTGGTTGGGCCAATTTATAATTGCAGAGATCCGACACTCTGGAGTAGTTAGACTAGCGCAATTGGATGGTATACTTCAACCAGGATGGGTGAATGGCGCCCTCCTGAAACCCTATATATCTTAGGACTATTTCTCCAGTCCAAAGGAGCATGTAAAATAGTTAGATTTGGATTTCTACAATTTCTTTCAATTCAGTTAGTAAAGTCAGAGTGTGTAATGTTGCATCGCAACATGTATTTTATTTTATTTTTTATTTTTATTTTTTTCAGTCTAAGCATTACTTTGGTGTAGAACTGATTAATCAACAACACAAGATTAGAAGAGCCATGAGTACATTGAATATAGTCATTAAATATTATGGGGATCCCATTATGGTCAGAGGGAGAGAGAATCTGAATGAAATCCCAGTCCATGTGCCACACTCACCCTACCTAGTCATAGCCTTTATGATCACTATAATAACCCTTCTGAACTCTGTTAGACCATAAAGCCACGATACGAGAAGATTCCTTCAGCATTCATGCCAAGATTCACAATCGTTCAAATGGTAAGGCATGAGGCTAGCCATGTCCCTATACAACTTGTTTAGTAAATGCCATAATCCCTCGATTGATTTAACCCATTAAACAGTCCCATTGGACAACTCAACTCTAGGTTGTATTTATAGGATTAATCATGAGTAACCTTAGGATTAATGACAAATCCCGCTAGATAGCCTGAGTATAAGGCTACTCGAACTCAGCGTGAGACTTATTTTTTTCTATTTTGTGTTTGAGATTTCTAAACTATTATAGAGCCTGCAAAATTCTCTCAGCTGCAACCCTAAATCCCAGTACATTCGAAATAATTCTCTTAGTAGTCTAGAGAAATGATGCCGAGAGATATAGGGAGATAAAGTTCAGTCTCCAAAGAAGAAGTTCCAAATGAGCCATGTGATCCCCAGGTTGAGGTTGTGAGTGACCTCAAAGGAAAGGTCGAACAAGTGAAGATCCTCAATCTCGACCTGAAAAACTAGGTATTATTCCCATAGATGAACATTGAAGTGTTATGGGATGTAGCTTCAGATGAGATGGGAGGGATGTAGTTTGTGTCAAATCTAGATTTTATCAACCTCTTCAACTCCAACATTATGAATCTTTGAGACTTGCCAGTTTTCAACACTACTGGTGAGGTTGCGCGATGTACAAAATTTTTTATCATCCCGGTGCATGATAAGAGCCTATGGCTTGATAGACAGTATCCCATTCATGCAGAGTATATCCATCAACTCATGGGACTATCCATTGAAGGTGAATATGTATAAAAAGGATTCCAAGGCCCCAATAAACATGTGAAGAAAAAGGGAGAACCCATCTTGTATGAAAGATTTCATATAGAGAGAGGGGGGCATACAGCCAAGACTGACCCCATGTTACTAGAGACGGTAAAAAAAACTTGCTATGTGATTGTTGGAAAGGTAATGAGGTCCTATTACAAGGGAGAGTGCACGTTGGATGTCCTGTTAGTGGTGAATTTTTGTGCCAATGGAACAATATTCAATTAGTGTCGGTACTTGCAGGAAGAAATCATGGTAGCATGTGAGGAAGATCAGGAGAAGGGAGGCACCTTCACCTATGGATACCTGCTCATTGTGTTCACCATACTGAAGTGGAAGCCACCTTCAGGAAGACCACTATCACCAGATGATAAAGGACAATTAGAAAAGATGTTTGAGCCTTGGCACTCAAGGTCAGACTTAGAGAACACAACATTTAACAATGTAGCGTTCTTGAAGTGGTACAACTGGATACTAGACACAAATAAGAGGTTGCATGTATCACAAGAGTTGCTCAACCTAAACACGAGGAATATTTCATTTGAGTTTAATCACCACCATTCTTTTTTTTGTCCCAGGCATGTCAAATCTGAAGACTTTCACTCTTGGACGCTACCGTTTTATCTAGATGAGAAGGACTTTGACAAGGAAGTAATGTCTTGGCTAGGAGTGAAACACAACCCACGTAATTTGGGGATGCACTACCTTCTAGTTGCAGAGCTCTTGAATAAAAGGGGATAGGAAGCAGGGGTAGGATTGAGCTCATACCTAGAGGAGAAAAATCAAGATGCTCCAATGCATACAGACTTAGAAGAGGAGGAAGAAGAAACGCAACCTCTGGAACACAAGAAGAGGACATTGCCTATGTTCCCGTAGCTTCCAAAGCAAGCTATGTTGACAAGTAAAGATGTCAATGACATCCTTAAAACTGCTTTCATTGGA
Source organism: Picea abies (assembly GCA_900067695.1). Taxonomy (NCBI): domain Eukaryota; kingdom Viridiplantae; phylum Streptophyta; class Pinopsida; order Pinales; family Pinaceae; genus Picea; species Picea abies. Next base: position 7,926 of record CBVK0100466258.1, on the reverse strand, counting down.
GACCCTTTGGTCAAGAAACCTAGGACAAGGCTCTCCCCGATGATAATCCTGAATCCTTAGCCAATATCATCGACCATACCTCATACTCGAGCAACCCAACCAATTATTGACATCCAAGATGACCATGAGCCTGATACCACTACATCCACCACCATCATCACCAAACAACCCCCATCACCACCACAATAAATGACCATCCAACCCCAAACCACTGAACCTAATCTCGTGCAGTTGGATCCCCATGACCTACCCGAGCATGTGCCAGAACTCACTAATCTTATCCTAGAAGTCTTGAGCTAGTAAATTGTTCCATTTGTACCAATCCAGGAACTCTGACTTCGATAAAGACTCAAATTGTGCCAATACCACAAGCCCCAAGCCCTTAGTGCCCTCTCTCAATAGTCAATGTTGAGAGTTCCATCCAAAGAAGAAAAACCACAAAAACCATGGTCCAGAAAGAAGTATAAGTACCAGAGGTTTAGAAGGAGCCTGAAACTGTGTTAGGATAGAGTGCAACTTCATTGCAAGAGAAACTGGAGCTAGTACTCCATAACCCACAACAGTGCGCAGAGTTGGTGTAGCTATGCTTGGTGAAAAAAAATATGCTCTCATTCCTTCCATCAATGGTGAGGATGAGACTTTTACAATAGCTACACGGTCCATATACAGGTGAGGAAGAGGTGGAGACACCATCGGAACACACAACAGCTAGTGGACTCCCACTCCATGTCCGAGTACCCAGGGAGGCCACTACCTCCTCTGGTGACCTCGCTCAATGGCCATCAACACAGATAATAGGGATGATTAGAGCTTCAATTGATCAACTGGAGAGGAAGAATTGATCAACTAGAGCAGAGGCTCCAACAGGCCGAATGGGAAGCATAGTTTTGTAAGGAGGAAGTGCTCCTCGCATAAGAACATTGGATACAGGAGGAGTATGCAAAGATATAGGCAGAGAAAAAACTGGAAAGGGTCTAGGAAAATCTTGTAGAAGCCTAGCTAGTGATTCGAAGGACAACACCACAAATTCCTGAATCCAATGCAACATGAGAGACTGTGCAGTAGATCGAGCTACTCCAGGGAGCATGGTCAGAGATGGCCATTCACACAGAGAACCTTGAAGCACAGTTGTGGGAGAGTCAGCATGAAGGAAAACAACAACCCCAGAAGCTTGAAGAGAAAATGGAAAGAGTCGTGCTTGAAGGGAATAACGCAAGAGCAACCTTGCATAAGAGAATTGAAGAATGCACAAGGATTTTTCGAGAAGTTAGTGACTAGATGGGTATTATTTCACTGGAAAAATAGACTCTGGAGGACTTGCACATGAAGATATGGTCACTCGATGAGGAAATTTCCATCACCATGGATCCATTGGAGCAGGAGGAGAAATTCAACCAGATCCAACAAGCAAACAATGAGCTAAATTCCTTGTTTGAAGCACAATCAATATCTGAGAAAGAGCTACAAGAGTTTCGACCTATCGTGTAGACAAATTATATGTAGATGCATCAGGTAGATGCTACATCCGAATATGAGTGGAAATATTTGGTCTCATCCAAGCCTAAGTCATGCATTACAGACGCGACTCAGCAGTTCGTGGCTGAAGCGTCACTTCTTTCCAGGAAGTGGTACGACAAAGTCATCAATTTCCAACAAGTAAGGAGGAGATCCTTGGATTTAGTCTCAGAGTTGGGTTCTTCGTTTGAAGAGGAAGAAAAAGAAAGAACTCAAGAAGAAACTTGGATCAAAGAAGAGACAAAAGACAAAGGAAATAAGCAGGTCAGTCTAGAGACCATGAAAGAACCAAGGAATTGACTCGAGGACGAGTCAAGGAGTGTGGTCAGATCCTGTTGGGCCCTTGGTTTTGTTGTTAGAAGTTTCCCAAGAAATGCTACAGTCCCAATTTTGGTCAAATAGAAATTGCACAAGTGACATGGGAGTTGGACAATATAACAAAGAAAGAAACCAAAAACGGTTGGAAGGACAATGCAACATCAACATGGAGAAAGAAGTTACAACAAAACAAGAACAAGAAAGTATGTGAAGTCTCAAACTCGAAGATCCCAATTGGCTTATGTAACACACCCACTATCATTATTTTTAAAATTTTTGGGGTTAAACTCCCACAATGGGGAATCTCCAGAAACCCTCATTAGCGAAGTGCCAATCCCTAGTCCAATATCGGGATTCGGGGTTTCTAATGTCAAAATTCATTCACCCCCATAACTCGCGATCCTCCAAATTTCGATGCGCTCCTTACACATTAGCTCCCTAGGCCAAGCCTGGGATTCACTGCCTTTACGACCGTGGTCTTACCTTTTTTCAGGGCTACTCCTATTGGAGTTTCGGGATTTCCGATGTCGTAATTCACGAGTCCTCAGAACTCGTGACTCTCCGATCCCCGATATGCCCCTAATGCATTAGCCCTCTAGGCCATACAATAGACCATGTGACCATTTACCACAGGACCACCGCTGTATAACCTCCCATCGGGATTTCGGCATTTGTGATGACACAAAACACATGTCCATGGGATTCGTGATTTCTCGATTCGTGACATGCCTTTCTGATCATGCTAGCCCCACTGGTTTAGCCCCTGGTCCACATGACCAACTCCGTGACCACTACCTTATCCCCGTAGGGGCTATGGGGTTTCCCATGTCACAAGACCCACGTCCACGGGACCCGCAGTATCCCGATTCCCGATTCTCTCCAGGTGCTTGACAAGCGTCCTCCCTACAGCTCCGTCCTCCTCCACTAATGGGCTTGACAGCTGGCTCCCACTCATAGGGGTTTCGAGGTTCGCGATTCTGTATGGCAAGAGTTCCTTGCATTCGAAAACCCTGATATGCCGAACCCCGACTATGTTAGATCCACTGACACGCGTCCCTCAAATGATGGACAGTCCTGATTGTATCGAAGAATCGCGTATCGCGATTTCCTTGTGCACAAATTTCTTGTCTCCGGGAACCCCGATTCCCGATCTCCGATTCTTCGGGATCCTTTGCCACATGTCCCTTGTATCAACAGCTCATGATGGTATCGGGATTTCACATATTGCGATTTTGTAATGTAAGGTTTTCATGTCCTTGAAATCCCCGATACACCGATTCCCGATTTTCCGAACTCCGACTTTTTGGGATCTCTCGCCACGTGTCCCTACTATTTGGACGGTGTTGATCCCATCGGGAAATCGCGGATCACAATTTCCTGTTGCACAATGTCCTTACCATTGAAAACTTCTGATGAACAAAACTCCCATGGCGCCCAATCCCTTGCCACTTGTCCTCGCAGATGAACGGCTCGGATTGATTCTCAGGGTTTCGAGACTTATGATGTCTTGGTCCTCATGGCCTCGAGAACTCCGATTTTTTGATGGGCCAAACTCCGATAGCGCCTTGATCTCCGACACCTGTCCCTCAGATGGATGACTCAGATCTTGTCGGTAAATCGCGGGTCGTGATTCCAGGTGGTAAGAGTTCTATGTATTCGAAGACCCCGATATGCCAAACTCCGACTCTCCAGAACGCTGACACGTGTTCGACCGAGATCAAAGGTTAAGATCTCTTCCTCTGCACACTAGATTTTAACTCCAACACATCTTCTCAAGATCTGACGTTGTCGGGACTATGATCTAAGATCTGACAGTTCATATCATTTCTCCTGCACGCTCTCCTTCCAGAAGTATACTCCGTGAAACTCTTCCCAATCCAACGGCTTATGGGATTTCTGCTCCAGATCTGATGGCTCAGATCTCTTCTCCGCATGCCTGCCCCTGCGCTTAACCCCTACGCAGCTTCTCCAGACCCAACGGCTGACAGGTAATTGGATCGAGATCTAACGGTCTAGATTCGTTCTTTTGGGTCTTGGGATTTACAATCCCAATCTCTCGTTGCTCACGATGATAGAAGGCAAAGGGGCAAGGTATGTAACGCCTTCATTACTTTCTTCAATCTAATGGTCGTGAATGACTATGGTTCACCTGACGAGATCTCATCCGTCGATGCATCACTCCTCATAACCCTACTATCTTGGAACCTTAATAGAATCATTCCTCCTCGTGCAGGGTTAATAAGGCTTGTACATTCAAGTCCTTGTTCTGGGTTCTTAGTGGACCTTTCCAAGGAGGAGATCTCTATGGCGAGATCCCTACTGGGGCATTCCCGGAAGCAGGTAAAGGGAGACAGCTTCCCGAGAATGGCTGGGCATGATTAGATTCATTTATCAACATAAGTCGAGCACGGTTTCCTCCGTGTTAGGCATATATCAATTCATTCGTATCAAGCACTACACAGACATTCTCATACTAAAATCATTGACAAATTCATGGTTCTATGGGCTAAAATCTACTCCATATTAACAATTATTGTACAGACAATTCTTTCACAGGAAACATTTACAATTCCACAATTCCATGAACATATGTGACAACATATAAAATTTCAAATGCAATATGAGAAAAACACTTATCAGAAATACTTCAGCAATGGAAGAAACTGCTGAGAGGGGTGCTCGTTTCCACCCAACCATAGGCGTAGTGACTCCTAATGGATTTACCACTAGCCACCCCCGAGCCGAGACCACGATGTCTTGAGACCTGCGTCTCTCTGTCTGCCAGTTCCCAGGAGAAAAGGTTACAATTCCTTCCTCTCTGCTATCACTCACTCTGCATAGAACTGCCAAAGTTCCCCTCGCGTCCGCCCCCTTCAATCGTTTCATCCATACACCTTATCCTCTCGTGAGGTTGCATGTGGCATGATTACCCTTGCGCTGGTCATTCATGATGGCTCTACAGATAGGTGGTTCACCTCCCCATCCCTCATCAAGCCATCAACCTACCAGCCTGCAAGGCATTAATTTCAGGGCTAGCAAGCCACTTTTGGTTCTCCGGGCCAGTGGAGTCCAAATATGGTATTTAATTCTTGGTGGAAGTTAACGCCCCTTTTTCAAGGTGCCCTCCACCACCATCGTGGTCTCTTTTCCGCACATCCCCTCTCAGCAGTTATGCAATAAATTCAAACTATCATTTACATTCATTGACCTCTTCCTGCAGGTCCATTTACAGCACATATTCATACTTATGAGTTTTTCCATAGTCTTTGGCCAGTTCAGTTATATTTACAATCTGGGGGAAACAGGGTGTTAAAATTCCCTCCCCCTTAAAAGGAACATCGTCCTCGATGTTCTTAGCTACTAACATGAATTACATGTACAGAGGTAAACAAAATTGGATATGCTTGTCTCATGGCATCCTCCATTTCCCATGTAGCCTCATCTGGGCCAAAATGTTTCCACTGCACCTTGACCTGTGCAATGGTCCTGTTCCAGAGTTGGGTTTCCCTTCTGTCCAATATGCATTGGGGTTCTGGCAGGAATTCTCCCTCCGGTTTGACCTGAATCACAGACTAGTCAATTATATGATTAGCATCATGTACATATTTCTTCAATAAGGAAACATGGAAAACATTATGTGCTTTTACTGTGGGAGGAAGTGCTAGCCGATAGGCTACAGGCCCCACTCTGTCTAGAACCTCAAAAGGTCCACAATATCGGGGTACCAATTTGGCACAAGCTCCCATTTTTAGGGAACTCTTTTTGGGCTTAATTCTGAGATATACATGATCTCCCATTTGGAACTCTCTTGGAGTTCTCTTTTGATCAGCATAGCTTTTCTGTCGGTTCTGAGTGACCTTCAGATTTTGTTTTATTTGAATCACTTGTTGTTCCATTTCTTTTAACATGTCGGGTCCAAAAGAAATCCTGTTCACAGGATTGCTCCAGCTGACTAGAGTGTTACATTGTCTTCCATAGAGAACTTCAAATGGACTCATCTTTAAGGATGCTTGGTAGCCGTTGTTGTAGGCAAATTCTACCAATGGCAGGTAGTCTTCCCATTTCCTAGGCTGATGCATCACATGCATTCTTAACATATCTTCTAATATCTGATTTACTCTTTCTGTTTGTCCATCGGTTTGAGGGTGATAGGCGGTACTAAACAACAATTTGGTCTCTAAGCCCGCCATCAACGATTTCCAGAATTTGGAAGTGAATTTTGTGTCTCTGTCAGATATTATCTCTTTCGGCATGCCGTGCAGTCGAAACACCTCTTTCATAAATACATGTGCAATATCTATCGCCTTGTAGGTCGATTTGACTGGAATGAAATGAGCAGACTTGCTCAGTTTATCGACCACCACCATAATGGCATCATTTTGTTTGGTTGAAGTCGGTAATCCGGTAATAAAATCCATGGAGATGGTTTCCCATTTCCATTCTGGGATGGGTAAAGGGTGCAGTAATCCAGCTGGGTGTCGATGTTCTACTTTAACTTGTTGGTATTCTATGCATTGAGCCAAATATTTGGCTATGTCCTTCTTCAATCCCGGCCAGAAAAATTGTTTTCGGGTGGCAGTAATCATTTTCTAGTATCCTGGGTGACTAGTGTAGGGTCTTTTATGTAGTTCATCCATGATGAACCTATTCAAGTCGTCACAATTGGGAATGTACAGTCTATCTCTGAAGGTGAGTAGACCTCCTTTAGTCATATGATAGCCTTCGTATTTTGTTCCAGCGGGTTCTTGTTGTAGGTACAGGGTCACATTTCGGACGAAGGGATCTATGTCTTGGGCCTCTTTGACTCTGTTCTTGACATCTGTCTCGCAGGTACTCACCGCTGCCAGGTGATTTTTTCTCATGCTTCTGCTAAGGGCATCAACTACCCTATTCTCTTTACCTTTGATGTGTTTGATTTCAAAATCAAATTCGCTGAGGAGGGCCATCCATCTAGCTTGTCTAGTATTGAGCTTGGGTTGATCAAACAAATACCGTAATCCACAGTGATCTATCATAAGTACAAATTTCCTTCCCAAGAGGTAATGCCTCCACATTTTTAAGGCATGCACTATAGCAGCCAATTCCAGATCATGAGTCACATAGTTGACCTCATGCTCATTCAATTTTCGGGATTCATAGCAGATCACCTTTCCTTCCTGCATAAGGACTCCTCCGAGCCCTTCTTTACATGCATCTGTGCACACAAGGAAGTCAGCTTCTGGGTCAACAATTTTCAACACAGGTGCATGGGTTAGTAGATGTTTCAAGGTTTGAAATCTTTCTTCACATTGTGGTGTCCACAGAAATTTCTTTCCCTTCTTCTGGAGGGCAGTGATTGGACAACCAATCTTGGAGAAATCTTTTATAAATATGCTATAGTATCCCACCAATCCCATGAAGGATCTAATGTATAAGACATCCTTTGGGGTAGGCCATTCCATGATAGACCTGATCTTGTCAGGATCTACTGCTACCCCTTCCTTGGACAGAACATGTCCCAAGTAGTGTATTTGTTTCTGAAAGAAGTCACACTTGCTGAATTTAGCATAGAGTTGATGCTCTCTTAGCACTTGCAGCACAAGTCTAATATGCTCTTCATGTTCTTCTCTATTCTTAGATTAGATCAAGATATCATCAATAAAGACTAGTACAAATTTATCTAGAAATTTACTGAGTACATTGTTCATTAAGCACATGAAAGTAGCAGGGGCATTGGTTAACCCAAATGGTACTACCACAAACTCATAATGACCATATCGTGTCTGGAAAGAGGTCTTATGGATGTCTTCACCCTTGATTCTTGATGGTATCCGGACCTCAAGTCAATCTTTGAGAAAACAGACGCACCTCCCAACTGATCGAATAGATCATCGATCCTGGGAAAGGGGTATTTGTTCTTTATAGTCACTTTATTAAGTTGTCTGTAATCTATACACAGTCTAAGGGTGCCATCTTTCTTTTTAACAAACAGGACCGGTGCTCCCCAGGGGGACACGCTGGGTCGAATATAACCCTTATCCATCATTTCTTTCAATTGCAATTTGAGTTCAACTAATTCAGGCATGCTCATCCAATAGGGTGTTCTAGACACCG
>CBVK0100466257.1:327-15999 GCA_900067695.1 Picea abies | reverse complement strand
TGGTGCAAGTTCTATTGAGAAGTCAATGTCTCTTCTCGGAGGTAGACCCGGTATTTCTTCTGGAAACACATCTCGGTATTCGCTTAGGATAGGGTGATCTTTAGGGCTTGTATCTACACCTTCGGTTGTTTTCAACACCTGTACTGCATATAAGGGACATCCCTTTCGGCAATATTTCCTCATTTGTAATGCTAATATTTGTCTCACCGAGACCAATTTTTCGGATCCCTTGAAGGGTTATCCTTTTTCCTTCTTTTCTCACACATTCTAAGGTTTTATAGTAACAGTCCAGTTTGGATTTATGGGCGTCCAACCAGTCCATACCAATCAACAGATCGTATGATCCCAAGGGTAATACATTAAGGGTTGCTTGGGTGAGGAATTCACCCAACATTAATTGGCAGGATGGTACGACCTCTACCACCTTCCTTTTGGTGCCCGTGGCTAACTGTACCAACCATGGTTTGGTTTTCTTTTGTGGCTGTAGCTTACACCTATCAACGGTTCTAGGGGATATATAACTCAAATTCGAACCAGGGTCAATCAAAAAAGATACCAAATGGTTGAAGATCATACCTTCTATTTCCACCATTGAAGCTTGGTGGTCAGCTTGGTTATTGTCCAAGGATGCATAAATCTGTGGCACACTCCTGGCCACATTGTTGACTGTGGTAGCTTCCTGCATGTTATAAATCTTCTGACTGTTCTGTTGTCGGAGTGGACAGTCTCTCTGGAGATGATCTCCTCTGCAATCCCAGCATTCCATAGGTTTTCTCTTTGGGTTATCAGTCTTTACTGGTATAGGTCCAGAAGTTTTAGTTTCATCCACCGAGGAAAAGTTTTGCTGGAGTACACTTCGGGTTGGGAAGCTCATTCTGTGGTTCTTCTTGTAGTTTTTAAATCCCAAGGGTTTTCTCCCTTTCTTTTGAAATTTTGAACCATTCTTTTGTTTCCAGTCTCCACGGGACTCTGTCCGATGTCCATATTGCTCATGACAATATGTTGCCTTTCGTATAGTATCTTCTAAGGTCTTTGGTTCGTCAAACTCGATTTGGTTCCAGTATTCTTTGGGAAGCCCGCCGATGAAGCATTGTACCTTCGCCTTCTCGGCTTTGATGTAGGGTACGTACCTTAGTAAGTCAAGGAATTTGTTGAAATATTCATCCATGGTAAGTTGGCCTAGTTTGAGTTCATAAAATTCTTTAGCCTTCTCGTCGAAATACCTTTTCGACAAATACTTCTTCCGAAAGTACTTCTCAAACTGTTTCCAAGACAGGTCCTCCTCGCAGACCCCTTTTATATTCTTAAGGTCTTCCCACCAGATGGAAGCCTTTCCGTTCAGATTGAATGTGGCCACTCGGGCCTTCAAGTTCTCTGAGAAATCATGGACTTTGAAATATTTCTTTCGTCCAAGTAGCCAAGCCTCAGCCTCCTCTCCCTTCTTTATCTCGCCGTCGAAGGAGGGAGGTTTGGCCTTTTTAAATTCCTCGAATTTATGACTCTTGAAAGTCCTTTGCTTCTTTTGTGTCTTTTTGGAATAGGAGTTGGTCCTGCTGCTGGAAGAGCCTTCTGATTCACCAAATTCCTTCTCAGTGGAATCGTCTGGCATTGGTCCTTTACCTCTGGGGTGGACCTTTCTGGATGTGCTTCTCTCAGTGTGGCCACTGACACGACCACGATTCTGTATCTCAGGTTCATGCTGCATTTTTCGTTGTAGGTCAGATAGGCTCTGCAGTAGAACTGCATTAATTTTAGTTTTCTTTTCTTGTTCTTTCATCATCCTTTCATTATCGGCCTTGCAGCTTTGCAATTCGACCATGAGACTCCTCACCGTCTCAGCTAAGTCTGGAGGGGTTCTTATTTCTCTTCTTTCATCAGACTCTTCATCTCTGTTGTGGGAGCCTTCTCCCACCTCTTGATGAGTCACCATACTCTGCGTTTGTAGATTCCCGTGGTTGATCGTCCGCTTGAGTGAAAAGACAAACACTGGATATTAGTCGAGAGTTAAATACATTTTATAGTTTGTGCATAATTCCATAATTCTGTCACATGCATACATAGTCGGGTGTTCATATTCCAAGTTTTTAATCCTGGATAAGATAGTTAAATCAGGGGGTTACTCCCCATAGGAGTGTTTCATACGAGGTTTTTGTGCGACTGGTGCGACTGGTGCATGAGCCCAATTAGGCCTAGTGTTGTAACCATGCTCTGATACCACTTTGTAACACACCCACTATCATTATTTTTAAAATTTTTGGGGTTAAACTCCCACAATGGGGAATCTCCAGAAACCCTCATTAGCGAAGTGCCAATCCCTGGTCCAATATCGGGATTCGGGGTTTCTAATGTCAAAATTCATTCACCCCCATAACTCACGATCCTTTGAATTCTGATGCACTCCTTACGCATTAGCTCCCTAGGCCAAGCCTGGGATTCACTACCTTTACGACCATGGTCTTACCTTCTTTCGGGGCTACTCCTATCGGAGTTTCGGTATTTTCGATGTCGTAATTCACGAGTCCTCAGAACTCACGACTCTCCGATCCCTGATATGCCCCTAATGCATTAGCCCTCTAGGCCATACAATAGACCATGTGGCCATTTACCACAGGACCACCACTGTATAACCTCCCATCAGGATTTCAGCATTTCTGATGACACAAAACACATGTCCACGGGATTCGCGATTTCCCGATTCGTGACGCGCCTTTCTGATCACGCTAGCCCCACTGGTTTAGCCCCTGGTCCACATGACCAACTCCGTGACCACTACCTTATCCTCGTAGGGGCTACGGGGTTTCCCATGTCACAAGACCCACGTCCACGGGACCCGCAGTATCCCGATTCCCGATTCTCTCCGGGTGCTTGACACGCGTCCTCCCTACAGTTCCATCCTCCTCCGCTAATGGGCTTGACAGCTGGCTCCCATTCATCGAGGTTTCTCGGTTCACGATTTCGTATGGCAAGAGTTCCTTGCATTCGAAAACCCCGATATGACGAACCCTGACTATGTTAGATCCACTAACACGCGTCCCTCAAATGATGGACGGTCCTGATTGTATCGGAGAATCGCATATCGCGATTTCCTTGTGCACAAATTTCTTGTCTCCGGGAACCCCGATTCCCGATCTCCGACTCTTCGGGATCCTTTGCCACGTGTCCCTTGTATCAACGGCTCATGATGGTATCGGGATTTTGCATATCGCGGTTTTGTAATGTAAGGGTTTCATGTCCTTGAAATCCCCGATACACCGATTCCCAATTTTTCAAACTCCGACTTTCTGGGATCTCTCGCCACGTGTCCCTACTATTTGGACGGTGTTGATCCCATCGGGAAATCACGGATCGCAATTTCCTGTTGCACAATGTCCTTACCATCAAAAAATTTCGATGAACAAAACTCCGACGAAACCCAATCCCTTGCCACTTGTCCTCGCAGATGAACGGCCTGGATTGATTCTTGGGGTTTTGGGACTTATGATGTCTTGGTCCTTATGGCCTCTAGAACTCCGATTTTCTAATGGGCCAAACTCCTATAGCGCCTTGATCTCTGACACCTGTCCCTCATATGGACAACTCAGATCTTGTCGGTAAATTGCGGGTCGCGATTCCGGGTGGCAAGAGTTCTATGTATTCGAAAACCCCGATATGCCGAACTCCGACTCTCCAGAACGTTGACACGTGTCCGAATGAGATCAAAGGTTAAGATCTCTTCCTCTGCACACTAGAGTTTAACTCCGGCGCATCTTCTTGAGATCTGACGTTGTCGGGACTATGATCTAAGATCCGACGGTTCAGATCATTTCTCCTGCACGCTCTCCTTTCAGAAGTATACTCTGTGAAACTCCTCCCGATCCAACGGCTTACGGGATTTCTGCTCTAGATATGATGGCTCAGATCTCTTCCTCGCATGCCTGCCCCTGCGCTTAACCCCTGTGCAGCTTCTCCAGACCCAACGGATGACAGGTAATTGGACCAAGATCTAACGGTCTAGATTCGTTCTTTTGGGTCTTGGGATTTACGATCCCAATCTCTCGTTGCTCACGATGATAGAAGGCAAAGGGGCAAGGTATGTAACGCCTTCTCGTTGCTCACGATGATAGAAGGCAAAGGGGCAAGGTATGTAACGCCTGCATTACTTTCGTCAATCTAATGGTCGTGAATGACTATGGTTCGCCCGACGAGATCTCATCCGTCGATTCGTCACTCCTCACAACCCTACTATCTTGGAACCTTAATGTGAGATCGGAAGAGGGCCAGTTCAGTTATATTTACAATCTGGGGGAAACAGGGTGTTACAGCTTATATATACGTTTTGAATATGATTGTAAAAAGGTTGTTGTTGAGTTTGTTGTTATTTTCATGGATGTTCAGAGAGTTGTTCAGATGGAGATGTAGTCCAGATGTTTGAGTTTTGTGTTATTGTCTATTTTGGGTAAATGTTAGCTAGAGTTCTAGAGTCTGCGTTTTGGAACCAGACCAAGGTTGTAACATAGTCATGTCCTATTGTAATGTTGGAAGAGAAAAGGTTTGATTTAACCTTGTTTCTCAGTAGCATAGAGTTTTGTTGTTAAGATTTGGCATGATCGAGCTATGTCTGTAACTGAGTAGAATCATGTAATTGAGGAGAACCTTATGATGTTAATACAAAGAGAGACCGATATTTTGAAATTATTGTGTATGTTTAGATTCAAACTATATTGAATGTTGTTTAATATTGTCTTTATGTCATATCCGCTTAACTGGATATAGCTTCTTTATGAATGCAACACAACTCTTTTTTTTTTAATATGAGCTAGGAATGTTCATACAATTATGGGTTTAATCTATCTTTCACAAGATTAACAAAGATCTTGAGACTGTATGGATTTGTATAAGTATTCTGCTTCCCCTTCCCTATTTTCCTCATCTTGGTTGCACTTCGGGTGAGACTTCTTCCCTTTAGGAATATGAAATTGCGAGTGCTCTAGAATACTTCAGTATCTTTTGTTGGTAACCTGAGAAGGACCCTGGTCTGATCAATTCCACCCCAACAATGCTCTCTCGTGTTGATCATCATGATTCCTCATGAATGTGTCGATGAAGCTTTCCAACCTCTATTGAACGCCCATGTTGCTGAGAGTAAACAATTCCATTTGTTAGGAACGCTCCCAAGTTGCCCCACCCTTGCCCAAACACAACCCAAGTTTTTGTCAATTGTTCTAAGGAAAGTAAGGTGTATGTCTCCTTGGCACCACACATCAACATCGTGTGCCCAAGATGCTCCTTCCCACACCCAAATGTCTTAGTTCACCCAACTGATCGCTTCTTCCTTGTTCTCTTTATCAGTTCCATCATCAAATCTTCCCAAGGAACACATGCTCGGTGGGTGTAGTGGGAGAATTTACAAAATAATGTAATTATATTTTCATACAAATATTATATTTACGTTAAATTGAATATCTCTTTATATATATATATATATTATATTAATTATTTTAAAAATATTTATATTTATATGAAAGAAATGATTTATTTCAATATTATATTTGTAATATTTTTATTTATATATAAATTTTATAGTTATATATTTATATATTAAATATAGATATTAAATTTATGTATATTTCTAAGTTATGTGTACATTAAAAATTAACATTATGTGTAAATAAGTATAAGTTCTAGAGGACAAACATTTCTAAGAAGATTTTTAGTGCATTTAGGACAATACATATCTAATGCCTTCTCTTCTTTCTCCTTCTTCTTGATCTGCAAAGTATTCATTTGCATGGATATTGAGGTACCAAACCTCTATTTCTTTTACCTTTCTTTCTTCAACATCTTTAATGGTTCTTGAATATTCTCTTAATATAATCATAGTCCAATTGATATATGTCTCCATTGAATATGAGAATAAATGTTTCCATGAGATCTTCTCTTACTCCTTTGAGTAAGACTAGATTAAGTGAGTCTTCATCTACAATATATTTTGAGCTCTTTTGTAGCTTAGTTGAAATCTATCTTCAAAGTCTTCTGGAGATTTATTAGGTCCTTGTGTCATTCTAAAAATCTTATCACTTTTGTCCCTTTCTCTAAATTAGTCTATGTATCTTTCATTGAGGGTATTTTTCATTTGATTCAAAGTTTTGATAGTGTTTCCCTCCAGGCTCATAAGCCATCTTAGAGATGAATCATTCAAGGTAGAAGGAAAACATTTGAGATTTTTCTCATCAATAGTGTAATAGTAAGTCCATCATATAACTGCAAACTCAAACAAGAAAGTGTCAGGATATTCACAAGCAATCCCATGAAAATGAGGTAAGGAAGAAGGATTAATATTTGTCATCTTGGTCTCTCCATTGGATTCTTGAATGAGAAAATAAAATATTTCTCACATCTCTTATTCACTAGCCATGGCATGAGGTGAGGGAGATTGAACCTCGTCTGAAATATTTTCAAATTCTCTAGCTTCCCTTTCCAAGAAACTTTCAAGTGTTCTAAGACCAATCTTTGGATTGCTTGGCACTATTTTTGGGGTGGGGGTTTTTGGCAAAAAAATTCCTTTCCTATATCTAGGTCTAGTCATTCATGAAATTAAAAGAAAGTGAAACTGTTTTTTTTTCTTTTCTTTATATATATAATGCAAAACAGTATGACAATGACCTAACAATACTCATTTGAAGTGAAATTACTTTGGTTTTTACACTAAAAAAATTATATAGAGAGGATGGGCCTTGTGATTGAGGTATCCTTTCTACTTCTCCAAGTCACATAAAAGGAAAAAAAAAAATGATATGAAAAATTTAGCACCTCCACACCAAAAAAATTGATGGCCCTAGGAACAACAATAATAATACTATTGTATCATTGGCTTCTTACTTTACTCTATCAACCGGAGGTGTCGTGCAATGTATACATAGTGTGCACTAACAATAGTATAGGTCTCTTAGACTAATCAAGGGTTGGAAGGCATGGGATGTGTTAAATCTTAGGTCTTCACCTCTTCCTCCTATTCCTCCATCAACCCATTCATCTCTCAACTTAAATTTTACTTAGTTTCTCTTCAATGGTTTATTGGGTCATTGTAATTTGTTTTTATCTTCCTTTTTAGTTTTTCATCATTTCCTTTCTTTTTATAAGGTTAATACAAGACATGGTTTATTTCAAGGGCATGCTCCCAAGTTGCCCCACCCTTGCCCAAATGCAATCCAAATTTTTGTCAATCATTCTAAGGCAGATAAGGTGTGTGCCCTCTTCACACCACACATAACCATTGTGCGCCAAAGATACACCTTCCCACGCCTAAATATTGTAATTATATTTATATACAAATATTATATTTATATTTAAATCGAATATCTTTTTTATATATATAATAGTTTTTATATTAAGTACAAATATTTTTTTTTAATATAAATAAAGATTTTAATTATTTTAAAACTATTTATATTTATATGAAAGAAATGATTTATATTTAAATGGATTTATAGCTAAGGGTTTGTAATTCTTCAATCATTTACAATCATCATAAGGGAAGAGGAGAGATGTTCTAATGCCACAGAACGGAAGAGCACTCTATGAAGCATTGCGCACAATGTTTTGAAGGAGCAGCTTAACCTCTGTATCGTATTCATCCACAATATCACTTCCAAGAAAACCTCCAAACACTTTCACAACATTTCTTCTACTTATCACGATAACTTTGTCTTCCTGACAGAGTATTGCTGTAATATTTAAACCGAAACCCAAGTGTGATGACTGGAAGAATTTGACCCCTGCAACGACAAGTTCCACCATTTTCACAATGTCCTTTACTATATCCAACATCTGCAACCTCTGTTCCAAAATCTCTCTCCGTTCATCGAGTAATACATAGTGTCTCACTATGCTATCAATTAAGAAGAGAGCATGGTGAAGTGCCCTACTTATCAGATGAATATTCTTCTCCTCCTCTTCAGCATTATGATCTTCCTGGCGGCTAATGATGAAGCTAGCCTGAGCCTGAGCCTGAGCCTGAGCACGATGAGTGGCAGCTGCGTGTACGTCTTGAAAACGGGAAATGCAAATAATTACAACATTCACCAGAGCGTCAACGTAAAATTCATACTCAGAACCGATCTATCTGGCCCAGCCAAAGTTCAGAACTGTACTTCCATTGTAGAGGTCTTCATTCGTTATATCCTGGGAGTTGCGGCCAGGATCTAACAGATAGATAGCAGCTTTAAAGCTAAAACGAGAGAACCTCAACGGCAAATTCCTC
This sequence comes from Picea abies, assembly GCA_900067695.1. NCBI lineage: Eukaryota > Viridiplantae > Streptophyta > Pinopsida > Pinales > Pinaceae > Picea > Picea abies. The sequence goes on along the minus strand of CBVK0100466257.1, from coordinate 7,760 downwards.
TTATAATCGAAGCAGTCCTCTTAAAATCGACGGCAAATTCTTAAAACAATTGTCTGGATTTTCAAGAGCTGGCACTTTAAAATCTCATAGAGAATATGATAATACATTTTCTTCAGCAGCAACCTACAAATCAACGTCTTTCAAAGCGACGATATCTACGATCTTGGCCACTCCTTTGCATGCCTCTCAATTGAAGGGTACAGGACACGTACCGAGCCTAACATGGGAGTTATTACATTCATCAAGAATTCTCGTTCCTTGAGTGATAAAAAGGTCTCTCTATTTTCTGTCTAGTATTGGCAATAAAGACGGAGTAGATTCAATTTTTGCCGAGTATTGGCAATAAAGTCAGTTTAAGTTAAATTCATTAATTTTTTTGGAGCTTACTAAATTTTTATCATCTAATCATCTTAATTTTTAAGATGAACCTTTCCAAAAATTTAACAAAATTATATAATTTTTGAATATCAATTGTTTTCCAATTGAGTGAAGAAAATGTGTTTTTTTTTTGGAAAGAACCGATGTAAGGTTCCCATGAGTGCAAGCATCTAACCCTTCAACAATGAGGTGATCTCACCTCCATCTCTTCGACAATAGGCGCAGACGCTAGAAAAGAGCGATTGAGCCGGTTGCATGGATCCAGAGGGGGTGCAAACCCCCTCTTACTGGAATGTTGCCTGAAATGAAACTTTAGGAACCAGGTGACCCCCATTTGAGTCACTGCGTCATCTTCATGATCGAATCCTGCAAGATGAGGAGAGCTCTCGAAAGGATATGATTGTCTGGATTTTCAAGAGCTGGCACTTTAAAATCTCATAGAGAATATGTACAAATGATAATACATTTTCTTCAGGAGCCACCTGCAAATCGACGTCTTTCAAATCGACGATATCTATGATCTTGGCCACTTCTTTGCAGGTCTCCATGGTATATTCAGTTGAAGGGGACAGGCCACGTACCTTGTCTAACATGGGAGTTATTACATTCAACAAGAATTCGTATCCCTTCACTGATAAAAAGGTCTCTCTATTTCCTGCTCTGTATTGGCAATAAAGACGGAGCAGATTCAATTTTTGCCACAGAATCTTCCAACTGGCCTCTGATTCCTCATCATTGCTGTTCTCAGTCGCGAGCCGGCAATCATCACCAGCTATAACCAAATCCCTGAACAGTTGTTTTGTTGAGTTCAAGGGTTTAGTGTAATCCACCGAAATGACCTCAAGCCAGTTTGTGCTGTTTTCGACGAGGTATTGATGCATCTGTTGCCTCAGCTCAGTCTGAGGGATCGCGTTGCGAATGCCGAAAGGCTGGCTCGAGCTCAGTCTGAGGGATCGCGTTGCGAATGCCGAAAGGCTGGCTCGTATAGGGGTTAACGGCGTCGTGTTTGTCGTCCCAAATCTTCTCGAGTGTCCTGCGGTTGTAAAGATTCTGAGGAAATATGTGAAATCCTCATAAGTAGAAAAAACAGAGGAAATATACTTCATATGCCTGGATCTGCATGTATATGAACATCTCCAAAGCTTTGCCAGGCTTGGTCACCATGGAATATCAAGATGAGCACTGGATTCAAACTATAGATTATGAACATATTCATGAACATGGACAATTGTTTCGTGATTGTCCACTCAATGCCCCAACGTGACCAATAGTGGAAGAAAAATCAAAAGATGGCTTCATGTAGTTCACTAATCACAAGAAACAACCTCCCAAGAAACCCAATCAAGGTGTCTGTAAGTATTCCCACAAGTAACTCCTTTGATACTTTAAACCATCTACGAGATGCAGAGGAAGTGGAAAATCCCTATAAAGTAGGCAACCAATGCATTGATAAAGGCAAATCCAAAAAATCTCTAAGACCGAGTCTTAGAGAAAATCATCACCCCCAAATCCTCTATTCAGATGGATGCAAAGTCTTAGAGAAAATCATCACCCCCAAATCCTCTATTCAGATGGATGCAAACAAAGGCCTAGAAGAGGGGGGATAGTCTAATGAACATGGATGAACAAGACCTTGTTGACATAGATCTGGAAAAACTCGAAGATGCATTCAACAGGAAGAAACTACAATCTATACCAGTAGAGTAGCTTCGAAAAGTCCATAAAGTCTTCATAGAATCCACAACAAGTGCCACTTCCAGGTTGGGTATTAGTTCAGATCTAGGTATGGACCTCGAAAGAATTCCTAAAGAGGAGTGACCGGGGATTAAATCAACGCAACAACTAATTAAAGAGGTAGGTCACTTTATGATCAACTGAGGATAGATCCAACGTCTCACTGAGGGATTCTTCTCTCCCCCTCCTACGTCCTCATGATGAAGATCATTACATGGAATGTAAGATGTCTAAATGAAAGATCCAAATAGAGGATTCTTTGTAATTCCATAATGACAGATCGAGATATTCTTTGTCTACATGAAAAAAAATGCACAGGTGACACATCAGCAAAATTATTTAGAAGGTGTTGGAGGCATTGTAATTTTATATACAATGACTCTAATGGAGCAACAGGAGGACTCGCAATCCTCTGGAACCCTGCCAATGTAATTATTATATTAATCAACCATTCTTTGGAACATTGTTAGTGCACTATCATGCCATTGATTCTAGCAAGGAGGGTGTACTCAGAAATTCTTATGGACCCCAAAATAATCAGGAAAAAGATTTATTTATGATCATTCTCTCCTACCTTGGTAGAATGATAGGAGAAAAGCATTGGATTTTAGGAGGATATTTTAACATCATCCTCACACTTGAAGAAAAAAGAGGGGGCTCAACATGGATCGAACATGATAGTGGTAATTTCTTAGATCTCATTGATCATCTTAATTTAATTGATATATAATCCAGGAATGACACCTTCACTTGGTCTAACAAACGATCTCGAGCCCAACAAATCGCTTGTAGACTCAATCAATTTCTCATTTCAAAGACCCTGATGCTTGAGGGACCCTCAATTGAAGCAAGCATCCTCCCAAAATCAGGTTCTAATCATTGGACAATGCAACTATGGATTGATACAATAGCCATACCCAAATATAAGCCATTTCGATTTGAAATTTTTTGGCTAAATCATCTTGACTTCCCAGAGTTGTCTCAAACCTGGTGGGCGAATGAAGAAATATCACATGTCTCACTATTGTACAGATTCCAAAAAAGACTCAAGAACTTCAAGTAGCAGCTTCGAGATTGGAACAACAACATTTTTGGAAATATATTTCAGGCACAGAGGACTTTGGAACAACTTCTAGAAGAAATCCAACAAGAATCCATTTTACAGGGTCACTCGAACACATTACACCAAGAAGAGGAACTGTTTAGAAAACAACTCGAGGAACAAAAAAACAAGAGGAAATATTTTGGAAACATAAATATAGAGTGTGATGGCTCAAGGAATGGGAAAAGAATATAAAAAAATTTCACTGCTCCATGGTGCACATATGATACATTAATCGTATCATGAAGCTAGAAGATGAACAAGGAAACTGAGCTGGTAAATTACTATAAGGAAATTATATCAAAGTCATCCATTAATCTTACCCCGACCATCAACAGATTAATCCAACACATACTAGCTCTCATTACACCCGAGAAAAATCAAGCCCTAATGGCGCCAATTACGCTTGAAGAGGTGGATCAAGCTGTCAAGGAAATGCCCCTGGGAAAGACACCAGGGCCAAATGGATTCATAACATACTTCTTCCACTATTTTTGGTCGATGATAAGGGAAGAGGTATGGCAACTTGTGGATAAATCCAAGACTTTGGGGAAAGTGCTTTCAACCCTTAATGCTAATTTTCTCACCCTAATTCTAAAGGAAGAACAAGTCACTCATTCCTAGCAATTCTGACCCATTGTGCTTTGCAATGTAATCTACAAGATCTTTACTAAAGTCATTTCTCTTCGACTAAAACCCATGCTCTCTTTCATCATCTCCAAGAGCATTCAGGTTATGTTGAGGGGAACCAAATCATGGATAGCATCATCTTGGTCCACAAAGTGATCCACTTGCTTAAATCTACCTATACGAGGGGAACCAAATCATGGATAGCATCACCTTGGTCCACAAAGTGATCCACTTGCTTAAATCTACCTATACCCGAGGTATGCTCATTAAGCTTGATCTATCCAAGGCTTTTGATTGCCTCAATTGGCAGTACATGCATTCCCTTCTTTCATCTTTTGGTTTTAGTAGGGATTGGATCCAATGGATAATGAAACTCACTTTTTCTTCTTTCTTTTATATCCTTGTTAATGGTGTACCCTCCCAACCTTTCTCTCCCTCGAGAGGAATCTGTCAAGGGGACTGTTGGCGCTCTTTTGTGTGCGGGTTTTAAGACCCAAGGTTTGGTTTATATACAACTAACAAAACCCACCAGACACTGGCCCTTTTGGCATCACTTGCTTGGGCATATGAAATATCACCCAAGGTATTGATGGGGATTGTGAGAACCAGGCTTCTACAGTAGTAATGGAATGAGAGGTAACCATTCGGTTCATTATTCCTAAGTATGTTGTGTGCATAAATATGTTCTATTCAGTTATTAACTTACTCATGATTCAAATTCCTATAGTTATCGTATTCCAAATGACTATATAGATTTGTTACTGTCACAGTCATGCATCATTTCACCATACTTATCTATCATATGAAGCTATTATGTGATGCATGCAAATAGTATTCATAGTCAAACACATAAAAACATACAACACATGATTTTGTAATATCTCCTTATCATTCCTTTTATTCATTCTTCTCAATGATCGACTGCTACATTCAAGAACTCTAGAGCTCATTATCCATCAACAATTACCAGACTATAACATAACCTAATCTATCATAACCAAACTTCATCAAAATAGTACCTAACTGAAATTCTAATCTCCCAACCCGTTACATGGTACATGATCTTGGGATTCATGCAAGGGTCTCGATGAGGAGATCTTGGAGCAGTTTTACCTGACATCATTCGTGGTATGTAAGTTTTCTTGGTTCTCATTTTAATATACTTGGCCTATTTCCTTCAAGAATGTATTGTTATGTGCTTAAAGTGTAGGGCTTCTGAATAGGTTGTGAGGATAACTTTCCAATCCATCAGACAAACATAGAATCTTCTACTAGGGAGTGGTAAATCCAATTGCTAGTATAAGCATAGTTGGGATCCCCCTCTCACACATGGGTTAAACATGAGGTCACGTGCGTGAGAGAAACAAAGATTTCCCCTCCAAATCTTAACCCACGTAGCATAAATATCATATATCGGGGGTTCTTTTTGAGAAATGACTAGTTTCATTTGGTCTCGAAACTTTGGGAATACCGAATCCATTCGGGATCCTCAGTAGTATTCTGGTCCACTTTTCTTTAGTTCTCTTAAAGAATTTTAGACTTTTTATCCCGCCCATACGATTGTTCTTGACTGTCGACTGTACCTGCCTAGAGGTTGACTACGAGTTGGTAACCTTAGTGGCATATATCTATTGGGCTGATATACAAGGTGACGATGAAGGGGAGTCTTCACTTTACCTTATTTAGACGTTGGTCAAACTCACTCTGGCTCCTTGGAGGGTAAACCCATAGGTAAAACCATGTAGGAACTTGCACCAAGGCATAATTTCATTAAGCAGGTTGCCAATGTAACTGATCCACCCACTCTATCCTAGCCCCTTCCTATATTGATATCGCAATGTTGGATTTCATCACAAACTAGTGGTTTCATTGTGAGAAGGTTTGTTTGATTATTTTCTTCTTGGATTTGTAGAGTGTGTTGTTTGTTTTCCCTAGTGGAACTTAGGTCAAATTAGTGTCAATGGTATTAGTTCCTAGGAGTACCAATGAAGGAACCCCATTTCACAGGGAAACTTTCACCTTTCCTTCTTTTGGAAACATTGGTCCTCCATGCATTGCCACACTGAGTCTTCCAGGACTCACCATTGGGTTACCAGTTTGGTTGTTCCCCACTCTAGTGATCTTGACTTTTTCTGGTATTTCAAATCTACCTAATTCTTTAGATTTAAACACACCACCCACAAATCAACCTCATGTCAACTTTTCTCCTTCTTCACTCATCTGGTCTCCTTGCCTTCCTCCTTCTTCACCTAGTGAAATATCTAAAGCGAGTAGCCATGTTGATAAGAAAAAGAAGAAACAAAAGGAGAATAAGAAAAATAAGAAACAAAAGGAGAATAAGAAAAAGAATCAAAAAGAGACCAAGCCTCCAAATGCATCAGGTCATGTTGGATCCGAGCAACCAACTATTGTTAATCATACTGGGAGTGTTGATAAAGTTAACAAGTGTAAAATGAAGAATCCTAAACCCAAATTACCTTGTAGGATTTGTAAGGGTGACCACTTTCCGAGGGATTCCTTGGTCTCCCCAAGGTATTAGAAATGTGGTATTCCACATTATCATCCCTTGCTAGACATGCTGGTGACACCCCATTGACTAGTGATATTAAATTTGATAAGAAGATTAGAACCATCAAATTTCCTTGTATGTTATGCGAAGGTGATCATCACTCTCACTGTTGCCTTCGTATGAACGAGGCTTCTTATCTTTTGAAAAAGATTAAAATTCCAATTGGTTATCATAATATCTTTCCCAACCCATCATTAGTTGATGGACTGGTGAATCTAGTTCCATCCTCAGTTAGTCTGGTTGATTTGGTGGTCAATATGGTTTCATCCTCAGTTGAACTAGTAACTCAAGTAGCTAATCCAGTTCTTTCCTCGATCAACGCCGCTCTTCATATAAATAGTGAACCTAAAGTGATCAATCCAGTTGCATCATCGGTCGATCCCACTCTTCATATGAAGAGTGAAACCCATGTGACTGATTTAGTTCCATCATCAATCAACCACACTCTTCATTTGAAGAGTGAACCTAATGTGGTTGATCCAATTCCATCATCGATTGATCCCACTCTTCCTCTTAAGAGTTCTACAAAAGTAGTCACTTTTAATCCATCATCGGTCGATCCCACTCCTTATTCAAATAGTGAGGATGTCACTCAGGTCTACCTTTTTAATACTGATTCACCTAGACAAAGGGGAACTCCACCTGTCCCGATGACACCCCCTTCAAACAGTCAGATGATTTATATTGATTGGAATCATTTGATAGAACCCCATATTTCTTATTAGATGCCTTTTGATCCAGATTTATGAGAGGAATGAAATAAATAAAAAAATGAATAGAATAACATAGAGATACATATAACAAAATCATATATCCAGTAAACAATAAATTTTATTGAATAAATAAAACAAGCTGAAACTGTAAAACTATAAAACTGAAAACAACTTGCTCGAATGGTGGTAGTTATCTCTGAGAAGAGATGTGGCTACTACATGTATCCATCTGAGAATAATGATTACAATGATGCTCCAGATTCCTTTTTAACATTACTCATGAATGCCAAAACCCTAGACATCCAAA
>CBVK0100466220.1:0-11455 GCA_900067695.1 Picea abies | reverse complement strand
GTTGTTTTTTGTCTTGTATGTAGGTCAATGTTGGAAAGGAGAATTGCGAACAAGTAATCAAGTATGACAAGGGATCGACATCGAACGCCCGGAATGAGGTAGGTTGATCTAGCCATCACATTTACTAAAAAGAAATGGGATTTAAGTCTAGGGATGAAGGTAGAAAGTAAATTTTCTCTAGGTCATATCTGCATGCAAAGTCTAACCCTATTTGCTAGTCTGTAAGGAGATTTCCCTCACAATAGTATATATGGTTAAGCTAAGGTTAATGATCTCCATAAATCTACCATTAGGAACTAACTTTGAGACTATCTTGAAACTCTCTCTCCTACCTCTTCTTAACTATATGTAGGATGTTCTATCCTATAGGTGGGGTCATAATCTAAGGGTTTTGTCAGACCGATATGTGAAATTTATTTCTACACTTAAAAAGTTGTAAATCTTCGTCTATTGCGAGAATTGAATGGTTTCCTATATTTTTTATTGTGAGGTGTCACAATAATTAGGAGTGGGGGAGGGTTTTCGCTAAGTGATACTAATTAGGTATATGACCTAATTAATCCTTTTGAAAGTGATAATCTTTGTGATGAGCTAATAGTCAAAAATGGATTAAATATGACCTAATTAATCCTTGTGAAGGTATATACTCTATTTTTAAATCTTTCCATTGTCGACTATTAGCTCATTTCTAATTCAACAAGCCATTGAATTTTCCTTTTTACTTCTTTAAAAGTCTTGAGAATATGTCTTCCCAAGTGAAAAATAATGTGGCCAATCCTCATAACAATCTATTCCACCATGACCTCATCAAATTGCTTGTCATAACTGAGTTAGCAAAACAGGGGAAGACATGGGATGAATTCATCTATCAATTTTCAAACCCCCATCTCACAATCAAGACTAGCAAGAAATCACTTGGGTTAGGGACTATTACTCCATCCAAACCCCATTCTCCAAAGACTCCAAACCCTCCTACTCAACCTATCTCTCTTCTTGAACAAAACCCCAAGAAACTTCTTGATACCCTTGCAGCCTCATCGGGAAAGAAAACTAAAAACCTATAGATAATTATTCAAATCCCTCAACATCTATTGATCCTATACTCAAGAAGTTACAAGAGAAAATTCAACAAGATTTCCATGTAGTCCCTACAAATAGAAGAGGATCCAATCGGTTTAAAGGAGAATATTTTTGAAAAAGTGCCTGAAATGGAAGAGGAAAGCTTTATCAAAAAACCCCAAGCACTTTAGACCCTATCCAAGTATCTTCCAATCTCAAAATCCCCCATAAAAGACTTAGGGAAGTTTCTGTAGAAGAGTTGGAGTCTGATAGAGAAGCAAAATCTGAACTCATTCCCCCTCATAAATCCTATGTTACTCCTACCTCATAGATACCTACACCAGATCCCAAAGCTGATATACTCTCTACATATTTCAAGTCATCAAATACTTCCTCTGAGATATTTGATCATACTCCAATCATTGAAAAATTACAACAAGAAAATGTTTAGTTGCTGTAATAGTTGGAAGAGAGGAAGACCATGGATAGGCATCCCCACCACAAAAATGTAGTATTACAAGAAAATGTGAATTCCCTCCAATGATTGGTTGATCAAATGACTAATGAAAATCATAGCAGTTGTGCACAATTGAAACACCACAAGAGGGCCAAGACAAAGTCTTCAGGGAAGGAGGATTCTAAAGCTAATCCATCCCCTTCTTAGCAAGTCTAGTCATATTGGGTAATTCATTTTTGTTTGAGCAAGTCTAGTCATATTGGGTAATTCATTTTTGTTTGCAGTGGGACCTGCAAATCCTTATGCATGGGATTAATGTTGGGCTCATGTTTTGATTGTTTTATGACGATGATTGAATCCTTTTTGTACCAGTATTATATATGTTATTAACCATTTTGAAGAAGTTTTCGAAGGATTTTGTATCGAATCATCATGGGTTTATAACTGATATGCCCAATTGATGTTTTGTAATGGTTTTGAGTTATATTCAATTTGATTTAATGTTTACAAGGATCTAATGTGCGATCTGTGTGTCACAGGGAGAATTTGTAATGTAATTTTTCATTTGGTGGCTTGTTCGACACTTCATCCAGCACTTGATCCGGTACTTCATCCGACATTGCATCCAACACTTGGAGCGTAGGCGAGTTGGAGGTTGTTTCATTGGAGGCATGTGTTGGGAGAATCGATGACATGCGTTTTGTGCCCCCTTGTGGCCTCCATCTACCAAGACCTTGACATCTCAAACTAAGCAATTATGCTAATTGTTGAGTGGAACGTTCAGTTTCTAGAAGCTAAAGGTTGTTAGAGTGCATTTAATGGGATTTACCATTTTTAGAGGAGGTTGACCCTTCCAATGGTCGACCTCTCTAATTGTAATCATTATAAATACCACCAGTAGGGGCCAAACCAAAAACAAGAATTGTTAGAATAAATTTCGTTGTGTAATTAAGACATATTTGCAAACATGTGTTAAGACTGCATTTTTTAATTTAATGACAGAATCGTGTTGATTGAGCTTGCGATTTCCTATTGAGGAGTAGCCACGACCTATTGGGGGCCCACCAATGGTCTAGGTGAATACTTAGTTAGATAGGCTACGTATTTCAGTTGTGTAGTTATAATTTTCTTCATTTCCTTGTTGTATGTGTTTTGTCATTTTAAATGTTATGTTTGTTGTTCATCATTTAATTGTTTAATTTCCCTTTTGCAAGTTGCTTGTAGGAGATAATTTTTTATTATGTTGTGTATTTTATTGCTTAGTGAATGGCTTGCAAGATACTAACTTAGTTGGCATGTTAAAAGTTAAATTGATTTCTGCAGGTTGAAACAAAGTAGTTTTTAGAACAGAGTATTGGTTTAACACATAGTACACAGTTTCTTTTGCAAGTTTCGATGGATTAATAATTACAAGTTTATTAGTTGATTTAATTCTCAGGTTTAGTTATTCTTTCCTGAATTTATTTTGCTTATCAATCTTGTTGTTGTATGCTAAGATAGAAGTAGAATTTGGTTTATGTTTTTACAAGCATGTTAGTTTGAAATTTGAGTTTTTAAAGATAGGATTAAGTCCAGTTTAATTATGAAATTCCAGTTTTAGATATTGTTTTGGGATTATGTTTTTACAAGCATTCTAGTTTTCAATCTTATTTTTAATAATAGGATTAGCTTAGTTTAACTTATGAAATCTAAGTTTTAGATTTGAGTTGTGATTTTAATTAGAAGTTTGAATTTGAATTAAGTTTTTAATCATAAGTTTATAGTTTTGTGAATTGACTTGAGTTAGCATAAGAGTACATTTGAATTGAGTATAATAGTGTGTTCGTATCATCGATGATTAATGTATGAAATTGAGAGGTCACATGGATTTTCAGGATAGTTAATGTTTCTTCTATGATCGCTAAGCTTTCGTTAGATTGCTTGATTCATACTTTTCATTTCTCCATAGAAGTCAATATTGAATTAACTCCTCTTGATCTATCACTAATCATTAGATGCCATCATGATGTTATTAGGCACATAAGACATAATCATCATCTTTGAATTTTCTTGTTATTTCAGATTAAGAATAGATTTTGAGTAATTTCTGAATACTGTCATGATGCTTTTGATTAAGTAGGTTAAGATTTACCTTTGTAGATTAGAAATGATTATGAGTTTTATCTTAAGAATAGAGTTTACTTGTTGAATAATTTTGATAAGTTTACTTGCTGAATAGTTTTGATGAGTTTACTTGTTGCATAATTTTTGATAGGTTAGTTTATTGATTGCTTATTTGCTTAAAGATAAAAGATCAAAGTAATTTACTTGTTGTTGCTCATTATATTGAATAGGTTAGCTTGTTCAAAGTGGGGTTTTGTTCGCTTCTTTAAGAATAATCCATCGATCCATTGTTTAAAGTTGCTTAGGGTAAATAGTTCAAAGTTCTTTCATGGGGTTTTCTAGTTAATAGTCATTTCTTAAGTAGACTAACCCTTAGTTAGACCATCTCCTTAGTTAGATCATACTTCCTCTAGATTTTCTTCCTTGGCACATATAGTGCTACAACTCTAAGTTTACTTACCCTGGGTTGACAATTTAATTAAGGGTTTTAGTGCATATAGAACACCCATTAGTGATTACATGAATTATCTACCCAAAGATGTGCCAAAATGATGTGTGCACTATGATGGGTTGGTACAGAGGTAAGGGAACCTCCTACCTTTTATGGTCTAAATAATTTAGAAGAATTCTTGAGAAAGTTTGAGGTAGAAGTTTTAGAAGATAAAATATTGCCAGCATTAGATATTTATTTGAAAGATAAACCTACCCATTGGTGGAGTACACATAATGATAAGATCAACAACTGGTTTTAGTGGAAAAGGTTACTACAAATTAGATTTGGTGTAGAGAAGGAGAACAAATTTTTGAAGAAATATGATGGATTTGAACGAACTAGAGAACATGTAGATAGGTGCATGATGCAATCGAAATTAATACCACCAAATGAATGGACACACAATTTTATTCACACATTATAAGGAATTCTAAAGAACTGGTAAGAAGAATAGGAACATTGCAGGGAAACTAAAAATTGGGAAGAAATGCAACAAATTTTGTGATTACATTTTCTCTTGAGCATGAGAGCATAGAAATAGATACATCACTTAAAGTAGTAAGAGAAAATAATTTTGAAGAACCTGCAGTGGAGATTGTGATAGAATATAACATGAAATAGACATTTAGATAGTTGCTACACTGTTATCATGTGATGGAAGAAAACTCGTGCAAAATATAGATCCCATAAGTTTAAGGTGAAAGGGAAGTACAAGGTACAAAGCTAGATTTAGAATATTATTCTACACCATTGAAGATAAAGAAGGTAAACATTGGAAATGCATAAAATCCAAAGATTGCAAGCATTGGATATTGTTGGGATAATCAGACAGTAGAAAGAATCATAGAGTTATTGTGCAAGTACAATGATTTTTTCCCATCAACATTTTCAGAGATGAAGGGTTTAACGGGAAAACTTGGAGAGATGAAGATCCCTTTGAAACTGAATTCTAGACCTATAAGACAGAGACCTTATAGACTAAATCCAGTGTATAAACAAAAGGAGAAGGCATAAATTAAAAATATGTTAGTAGTTGGTGTCATAGAACCTATGGAAGAATCATAATGAATCAGTCCTATGGTGGTGTAGGAGAAGAAGCAAGGGGGGATCATTATCTATGTATATATGAGAAAACTGAATCATGTTTGTTTGCATGATCCTTTCCCTACCCCATTCACACATGGATTTTTGAAGAATGTAGGAGGTCAAGAGGCTTATTCATTTACATATGGGTTTTCATGGTATCATCAGATTAGGATAGCACCAGAAGATAGACATAAGACAAAATTCTCTATAAATGGGGATCATTTTAGTATACACTAATTTCATTTGGATTGAATAATGAACCAACCATTTTTTCAAGGGTAGTAGTAGCATCCTTTAAGGACTTTATTCATAAGTTTTTGGAATTCTATTTGGATGATTATATAGTGTTTAGTTTATTGAAGGATCATATTGAAGTGTTCATACTAATGTTAGACAGATGTAGACAGTGTCATATTTCACTGATTATTAAGAAATGCATTTTCATCACACATTTTGGTGTTTTTTTAGGGTATGTGGTGTGTAAACAAGGTCTTCTAGTTGATCCTGCTAAAATTGTTGTAATAGTAAACTTACCACCACCTAAGTCAGTACACTAGTTGAAAGTATTAACATAATGAGGAGAAAGTGATATAGATCACCCTATAGCATTTGCAAGAAGGAATCTTCCATATTCAGAGCGTTACTACAATAACACATAAAAGGAAGGATTGGACATGGTGTATGCATTGTAGAAATTTAGAAAACATTTGTTAGGGAAACATTTCAATATGTTTAAAGATCATTATTATCTTATATATATAGTCAATAATCTAGTGTTTGGGGGAAGAATATGCAGATGGATACTATTGTTTCAAGAGTTTGATTTTGAATTTGTAGTGCATCTTGGAATATTGAATGTATGGATGGATAATCTATCCAGGAAAACTAATGGAGAAGAACTAAGTAACTTGGAGGAAAACTTCCTGGATGCAAAAAAAATTTCAGTACACATTTTTTATGAGTATTTTGCTGACATTATTGAGTTTTTTACTATAGGTTTTGCACCAAATAAATTTAATTCTGTGGAGAAGAAAAATCAGGTGGTCAAAGCTATGGACTATCAATTGATTGTAGTCAATTTGTACAAACTTGGTGCAGACAACATTTTGAGGAGATGTGTTATGGAGCATGAAAAACCTATCATTTTAGTGTAAGCACATGAAGGAATTGTTGGGGGACATTATGAACGGAAGTCCATTGTGCAGAAGGTATTGCGTGCATGATTATGGTGGCCAACAATTCACAAGGATGCAAAGGAATACTTCCATAATTGTGATGTCTATCGAAGAGTTGGAAATCCATCCAGGAGGGATGAGATGTCGTTGATACCTCAAGTAACTTTGCAAGTGTTTGACAAGTGGGTAGTAAACTTTGTAGGTCCAATTAATCCACTAGCAACAATATCATGAGCTAGATATATTATTACAGAGACAAAATATTCTACCACATGGAATGAGGCATCACCAATGAAGGATTGCATCGCAGAGACTATAGCATGTTTTTTATTTGAACATGTAGTTAGAAAGATTGGATGTCCACGAATATTGATGAGTGATCAGGGGACTCACTTTATCAATAGTACAATACAAGAAATACTAAAATAATTTGAGATACATAATCAGAAGAGTACTCCTTATCATCCTCAGGTGAATGGAACAACTGAAGCATTTAACAAGATATGGGAGAATGCCTTCACCAATATTTGTAATGTAAATAAGGATGACTTGGATTTGAAGGTAGAAATAGTATTATGGGCTTATAGAACTACATGCAAGAAGCTAACAGGGAGGAAACCCTTCAATATTTTGTATGTATAGGAAGTAGTAGTTCCCTTGGATTATTTGATACCAAGTCTATGCATTGGAGATATTATAGACATGATAGAAAGAGGCACACCAAAGGAAAGATTATCTCAACTCATGGGACTAGAAGAAGACATAATTCTAGTTGGTTTCCATCACGAGGTACACAAAGCAAAAGATAAGGATTGGCATGAAAAAATATCAAGAAGAAATTTAAGGAAGGATATATGCTTATCCTCTATGACAGTAAATACTTGTGGCACCCAAGGAAAATTATAATGCATTGGCTAGGGCCATATTAGATAAAGTATATCACATATGGAGGTGTTGTGCAACTAAAGGATTTGACAGGAAAAAAACTTCAAGGAATGTTGGATAGTAGTCGAATGAAGATTCATTGTAAGAGCAGGAAACTTGCAAAAGAAAAAAACTTGCAAAATAGCTCTTGTAAAAGAAAGAAACTTGCAAAGTAAGATTCATTGTAACTTAACGGAGATGAAGAGATAAAGAGAGAAATTTGAGCAACCACACAAAGAGACCAAGTGTCCCTGAAGTTTTTAGTATTGATTCAGATCACTAGAGTTAATGATTCATAGAATGGTGCCACTGAAGGTTGGAGCACTCAGTCACATGTTGAGGAGAACCCGAAACAACACCAGATCACTATACAAACAAAAACCAAAAATATAAAACATAATGTATAGGAAGGAGTCATGGGCATGGGCACGATTCCCTCACCAGAACCAATTATCCTGACACTGGTCAAAGAACATGAGATATAGAAAATGGAGGTGGATTCAACATCTAAAGAACAAAACCCCACTATGCAACAATTGGGTCTAGGAGCGCCTCATCAAAAAAATGGTGAAGATGAGGAAAGAACAGATTTTGATGAGCCCAGGGAAGAGGTTGAACTACCTCAGAAACCTACCACAGAGACAAAGCCACAAACAAAGGAATGAGTTAAAGTTGAGGACATTATAGGAGAACTTGAATAAGATGTTGAATCAGAAGAGGATGCGCGCCAAGAAGCAGGTCCATCCACCGTGATGAAAAAAGGAAAGGGGAAAAATTTGGTGCATAGGTCACCACACAAATAGGTGGAAGTCATGATAATATTACCACGCAAACATGAAGCAGTGAAAATTATTCTGAATATTATGGGATGTATAGAGAAATTAATATATTAATACCATGATGTAGCAAAACGAGAAAAAATTTATGGAATTTGAGTTGTAGGTATACATGGAAAATAAAGGGATGAGTGTGTCAGGAGTCCCAATAATTGATTCAAGGCAATGGATAAGAGGTTTATAGAACACAAGGATAACTAATTTACTGGACATCCGACATTTTGGATGTGACAAAGATGTGGAAAATTGTATCAAACAGTTATTGGCATTAGTACATGGGGGAATTTTGTGGTTGGATAGGCCATTTTGGACCAGTGTGGATCTAATTTCAAAAATAACAGGTCTTCCCATAGATGGGGAGAAGCCTTCGCAAAAGAGATGAAGAAAAATTGTGGAATGGTGAGAGGATCCATAGGAATTAGCAGAAGAGATGAAGAAAACTTATGGAAAAGTGAGACGATCTAGAGGAATTGTAATAAATAGAATCATTGAGCCTGTGAAAAGTTTAGAAACAAATCTAATGGCTTGAAAATTACTCAGGAAGTATCGCAAGGATGAGGCACCAACAAGGGTGATAACAATGGTAGAGCAGTGAACAAAAGGGACTATACTTAGCTAGAGTTCATATTTTCTAAACTTGTTTTTGGATGATTGTCAGGATGCTCAGGACTTAGGCATAGATTTCCATTATTCGTGCATACTCATAATTATATTTTTGGTAGGATGGGGACACCCCAAATATAGTTCATTCTAAGGATAGGGAAGTGTCATGCAATGCAATATGCAACACTATGGAACACTTCAACTACAAAGGAAAGGAAGGAAAACTCAAGAATATTTGCAAGGTATTTGGAGGAAATACATGATAAGGTAGTAAATACATGGAGAGTCCCACCAAAAGCGGTGGAGGAACACAAGGACATAACCAATTTTTAGGTATCACAACACAATGTATGGATATAGGGAAAGGGGAACCTGAAGAAGAATTGGAAACAAATGAGATATTGTGTCACCAACGAGGATATCCAATGGGCCATTAAAGACTATATAGATGAATGGTGAGTCCCAATAACACCAAAGAAGGGGAAAAAAGTGAAACAACTAGAGCCAGCTAGCACATTGCAGAAAAATAGTAATCTGATAGAAAACACCACTAGAAAATAAGTTTAGCGGACAAAATATGTTGGAGAGAGCACAGAAACAAGAAAAATGAGAGAAAAAAATACTATCCAAAATCCATCCACATAGGAGAAATATCGATCTAGAGTTACCAATGGAGGAGCACAACCAAAGAAGAAAACTAAAGGAAGCACCCAGAAGGAAACACCTTTTCTTGTGCAGGAGGAACAAAGAGGAGGAGACATCCTAGATACAAATATACCTACAACGTCAGTGAAGACAAAGACTCTGCCACATAAGAGAATAATGTTGCAGACAGGGGGACATAGGAAAAGGATGAAGGCACAAAAAAATGTCCCAGAATTCACTATTATAGAAGATGATGTCGAGATGGTGGTAGAGAAAGTACAAGACCATGTAGCAGAGTCATGGGATGGTGCGGAGAAGAAAAGAGAGGAAATCATAAAGATATTATTATAAATGAAGAAAACATTAGTGCAAGTGCAACTGAGTGAAGAAAAAAATAAATAGAAGGCATAGACACAATAGACTATTCAAGAGAAGGCAGTCCCAGCGTAGGAAACAATACAAATCATAGCGTTAGGGAGTGAAATTTTTCCTATCACTCATGATATGATGAATTTATAAGAGGAGACAACGTAAAAACAACTAAAGGATATTGATCATTTAGACTTGGCTTTGGCCAAGATCCCCATGAAAGCATTGTACAAATTACAAGTTAGCATCGCACAGGAAGTCCAATCTAGAGCACGCGTAGATGCGCCAGAGTTACAAACGAACAAGGATATAAAGGACATATTGAAAATAAATATCAAGGAAATAAAATTTGAGAAGGACCGGACAAAGAAGTGCATTGGCCATATAGAGGAGCGCATTGAAGAAGCTTTTAATTCAATTACAAACAATGCATAATATGGGACACACCTAGAGACCAAGGAGAAAATTGGGAAGATTGCACAGGTAGTGGAAGATTACAAGAATCATATAACGGAATTGATGGCACATTTGAAACCAAGCACAACACTACAGGTATGATCACAATGAGAGAAGGAGGTTGCAGGGAACATAGAGGACATGGCACATAATGTTAAGGAACTTGTAGAAATATACGACAAAAGTGCACAAATATGGACAAGACTGGAAGAAGATGAAAATTTGTAGGCACTAGAACAAAAGGAGGAAATCATCAAGACAATCGCACATGAGTTGAAGTAGAAGAAAAAATCTATGAAAATTTAGGAGAGGCTGAGGAGCATGCAAGAGCTCAAGAATTTACATGTAGAGTTAAAAATTGTGAAAACAAAGAAGAAGATGAGGCAGGCTCAGTTGGAGCTAGTGCAGGAAGATGCAAAGAAGATATTAAGACAAATAGATGTGGAAAAGGGACATATGGAAACTATTAAGTTGGAAGATGAATAGATGATGAAGGATCATCTCACGACACAAACTCTATAGTTTGTTGCAGAGAAGAGCGTACAATTGAAAACTTGTGCTGAAGAAATGTCAGGAAGATTCCAAGAATCAAAGAAGTATGTAAAGGAGGAAAACATTGCCTAAGTGGCTCGGGACGAGGCACATGTTATTGTTGGGGGCCTATTGGAGTAGAAAATTATGGGGTAAGGTTTGAGATAGAGTACATAAAATGAGACAGAATGGACCAAGGAAGCAGTGTGTGCCAAGATAGAGTACATAAAATGAGACAGAATGGACCAAGGAAGCAGTGTGTGCCATGAAATGACGAGAAAGAAGTGCACAAGAAGGAAAAGGAAGCAATGCATTGGGAAGAAAGGAAAATCAATGTGACAAAATTGTGGATTAGCGTGCGAAGGAGTCGAAGTATTTGTTTTTTTGAATAGCTTAGGGTCTAAGATGGATTTAGATGGAATGTAAACGAGGGTCAGGTCGCATGCTATGTAACTTGGTGCAACACTGGTTAACCTCTCCATTTCTATATTTTTGATGTAATGTGCACAACGCAGGACCTTTTTGATGAAGAATAATAAATAAGTAGAAGATATTTGTGGATGTAGCCCAGGGGGGGTGAACCATGGTAAAATACGTTGTTTATGTGTGTGTGTTTTATTTGATGTTCTCTATGATTTATGAATGAATACATTGTTATCGAACAAATTGGTAAGTGCAAACACAAACAGATCTCCCTAGTTTCACCCCAAAACTAGAA
>CBVK0100466163.1:0-10123 GCA_900067695.1 Picea abies | reverse complement strand
ATATATATATACATATATTTATATGGGTAAAAATTAAATGCGGAAGGATGTTTTCCAAGGTCTTGAGGACCTTTCCTTATAACTTTTCACTCTTGATATAAATAGGGAATCTTGTGGTAAGTAGGAATTTAGGAGTTGTAGCAAGGTTTTTATGTTAGAGTTTTGAAGCAAAGGTTAGTACAAAGTTTCATAACCAACTTGACGATAGTTTTGATTAATTAGAATCCTTTTCTACTGTGAAATGTATTTTTTTTTTTTTTTTGGTAAATATGAGGATCATTACATTGATGTTAATTCCTTAGGTCCCCTTTTCCTAACACCTTATTAATACATATGTTGGGTAGTAATACATTAGTAAAAAAATATTTCATCCCACATCTGACTTAAATCTATCATGCAGATGTTGGGTGGTAAAAGAATCATAAATTCTACCTGCATCTCTGCATTCTATAAGCCCGCATCCTGCAATATTGTATCCGTCAAACCCATAAGAATTTATACCCAAATCCCCACATCCTGCATTTTGGTATCCCATACTTATAATTTCCTCCATTTTCCTAGATATTCATGTAGAAGGGTGATCCCAACATGCCCCCACACCACATCATCCTTATTCCCACAACCCATATTCCATGTCAAACTCCTTAATCATTACACCCACATGCCACATAATTCAATTCCCACATTCCATCTATTATACAATTGGTTTTCCCAAGGTAATCCTAGCATATCCATTGCACAGATCCCACATGATGAGAATGACTTTTGTTAATTAATGAGAATTAATTATCACACATTTCTCTTGATACTTGTGTATGAAAATGACGAATACCTTTTAATGAAATTTTTTTGCCAAATGTAGTAAGGGGGAAATTTGAACAATAAATTGACCCCTAATTGTTTATTAAGGGGTACCTATCAAAGAGGAAATCAAAGTTATACATGTAATACTCACACTTACCTTAGTGTATTGGAAGTGGAAACAAATGGTGAATAAGAAGAAGGGAGAACCATTCTATGGAGACACAGTGAATTTGTTGGCTCCTGAATGTAGGGATTTACAGTGTTCTATAATGTATAAATGGTATTCTAAGCTATATCCAGAGGAAATATAAAAAAAAAAGTCAAGACAATGGGGATAGTGAAATATGGAAGTGTTCCCGAGGCATTTGATTTTAGAGAACTAGTCACCTGTTGCATTAAGAGATTAGATTCAAAGCATCAACTCATTGAGGTTAAGGAGAGAGAAAGAATGTATGTCCCTTTAACACCCAATACTTTTAGAATGATCTTACATCTCCCAGCATAAAAAACAAATTCTAAATATTCTTGAAATGGATTCGTTCTTGGATACTCAAGGTGGTGGCATGTGTTTTATCAAGGATATTTTGGTATATCCCCTAGTGGGATCCTTGAATATTAATTAAATAAACACATGCATGTTGGCTCGATAATTTAAATAATTCACCTAGATTTTTGCATGAATGTTGGGTCAAGAATCAATAGCATATGTCCCTAGGTATGTTCTATATGTAATCCATTACTCAGTAAAGATTGGCACCATCTTCCATTGGGCCCAAGTTATCTTGAATGAGATTTACCACAAATTTCCTAGTTTCATTCAAGCTAATAGGTTCTACATTAAATGTTACTTATATATTGCTGTTGCATATTGTAATACATTTGAGGGCATGCTCCCAAAGGGAAATGTCAATTTTGGTGTCCAACACTATGGAAGAACAAGGCCCCATTTTATTTTTACCAAATCCAATATTCCTTCATCAAGGAGTGCGAAATTATGCTCACAGGGACTCAACCATATAGGGTGATAGAAGAGGCCATGTATTTTCTCAGGGGGAAATGAGTGTGTGTATTTATAGACTAGTTCACATACACAATAATGTTTTCCTTTAAAGGGATGTTGCTACTTCTTCCCCAATTTTTGTGTGATGGGTTTTTTTAGTATGTGTTGTGTAGATAGTAAAGGACATGGTCCCTATTATTTATAAGAAGAGAAAGAGGAAATGTATTCCCATTCCCTTTAATATTGTCAAAATTAATGTCAAAATTTCATCAATTCTTACCAAGATTGAAGGATTCTTCAGGTCCTTTAATATGAAAGAAGCACATGATCATTGTAATTTTGATATGAAAGGTATATTTTACTGCTCATATGGTATCAATCAGTTATGTCTTAGATTTTAATAGGGTGCAATAAATTATTGAAAGAGGAAATGGAAATGAGGACTCTCATGTCGAGGATAAGATGACAACTACCTCAAGAAAAATTACTTCGAAAAAGAAGAAACAAGAGACCCATGAAGATGTACTTACAAGGGTAAGTTCAAATTTTAGTGAAGTAGAGGTCTCTCCACTACTACATATGGGGAGAAAAAAATATGTTGTACTCTAAAAGTATCAATAAAATTGACCGTACTGTTAGAATTTCCTTTCATTTTTTGTATTTAAAGAAAAAAAACAACCTTCATTGAATATCCGATGAAATTGTTGGACAGTTGGTTTGGAAAATGAGTTGTCATTGATGTCAACACTTGGAGAGTGATCTTGTAGATTCATATCAACCCTTGCAGTAGTCTGGAAGCCCTAGAGATGTCGATGAGATCATTGGACAATTGTTTATCATGTATGATTGACATTTATTATGAGTTAGTTGATGTCAGCATATGTGATGGAAACATTTGATGAAGTCTACATGAATCTACAAAGGTGTGGTTATGGTACCCAAAGTTGAATGAGTTTTATGGAAATGAAGGATAGTGAAATTGCAGGTAAGACTATCATAGATGGATAGTACTCATCGTGACACTTCTGGTAATATGTGTAACACAATGTGATTCCTCACAGTTATGGATATATGAAATTTTGAAGTTGGAAGCCTTAAAGAATGGGAAAGAAGCTCCTAGTTGGTTAAAAGTCTTGGTCAAAGGGTAAAGTGGTCGTAAAAAGAAACCCATAAAATAAGGAAAGAGGTTACCTAGAAGTAATATAAATACACCTAAAGGAGTATCTCATTTGAAAATATAAACTTACATTGAATATCTATCTTATGAATGTTATGGTGTAGTATTATGATCTTTTGAGTTTGTGATGACATTTTTCTGAAGTTGCAAAGGTCTGAAGTAGCAAAAGTTTCAAAGTTGTAGAAAGCTGGTAACCCTAGTTTTCTGAGGTTATACATGGTATGCATAAGCACAAGATGCAACATATGCGAGCTACAGAAGGACAAGTCACATACATATGTAGGGTGCAAGAGGACAGGTTGAGGATCTCAGGAAGAGATTTGAACAAGAATGGTTGGTTGAGTTGCAGCAAGGTTTGATGGTATATCATGGTTGCTTCATGATCTAAGATGGTATGCTTCAGGTTTTCATGAGTAAAGGTATGTCTTTTATGTATTTGTTTGTCTTGTATATTGGATGGTATGGAACATGCTTAAGGAATTTCTTGGAGGCCCTTGATGGTACATTATTGCATACGGTTGAGTTGATATTGTTACATGCTTGAGACATATGGTATATGGTATGGTATAGGTGTTGATGTGCATGATTGATGTGCATGGTTAGCATATTATATGGTGCTGATGTGCATGTACATGGTTGACATACATGGTTTATACATGGTATGGTAAATGAATGGTACTTGGTATACATGGTTTATGGTCGACACATATGATACAGGTTGAGGTGCATGGTTGATGCATGGTTTGGTACATGTGTTTGTGCATGATATATGCACTTATTGTGATACAGGTTGTGGCACATGGTTTATGGTTTAGCTATATGCTTTGGCTCATGGTTGAGACACATATCTTATGATGGTATGTTGGTTATATTGGTACATGCTTGGTAGAGGAATGTCTTGGTGATGTTCAACATCTAGTTGAGAGGTATATGATCCATGTGAGAGGATATAGTTGAGTATCGGTGATAGTGATAGGTTTGACAAGTTGATAGTGATAGGTTGGATAAGTTGGCAGTGATAGGTTGGATACATTAATAGGTTGGAAGGTTCTAGGTTTATGTGACAGTGGTAGTGACAGTGGTAAAGAGAGTGGTAGTGAAAATGGAAGTGCTTGTGGTAGTGACAATTGGTCTGCACTTATATTTCAGGGCTGAAAGACACAGAAAGGAAACATGGTTGTATCCTCCTTCCATTTGGAGCTAGAGAATCAGGGATTTGGAGCTTCCTTGAGGTTGGATACTGAGAACGAGGTGGTTTTATCCAGCTTCCAGGTGGAGCCAGAGAACCCCTGGGGTTGTAGACTCATTTTGTTTGGAGCCATCAAATTCAGGGAGTTGTAGCTTCCATCAAGTTGGAGCCTGTAAA
This sequence comes from Picea abies, assembly GCA_900067695.1. Classification (NCBI taxonomy): domain Eukaryota; kingdom Viridiplantae; phylum Streptophyta; class Pinopsida; order Pinales; family Pinaceae; genus Picea; species Picea abies. The sequence goes on along the minus strand of CBVK0100466163.1, from coordinate 5,776 downwards.
AAGGGGGTTGTATCCTCCTTCCAGTTGTAGATGGAGAATTTGGAAGCTGGTGCTTCCTATGAATGAATTATTGATACATATAAGAAAGCATTATTTGGTTTTATCCCATTTGGTTTTCCACATTGATGCACATGCCCACTACCTCTCAGCCCATAGGTCAGGTGGTCTACATGCTCACAGGATATTTCTCTTCCCCACGGCCCAAAGAACTCTAGCCGGTTCTTCTATTTCCCTATCGGGAAATCTGCACCCACAGTAATCCTCGTGGGATCCCCTCATTGCACTTTGGAGATCGGAATTCGTGACTTCGTGAATCCAATGGTTGAACATAGGTCTCTTGAATCCCCAAAACCCGACAACTAGTCAACGCTGACCTTTTCCTATTGGAATCTTCTCTATGGCGATATTGGCACTCACGATGTCAACCAACTTGTTTTTCCAAATCCCGAGTCCCGATATGCCGAAACACCGACACACACACGAGTTTGACTTTTCAACGCCTTCACTTCATCAACATTTCAGAGTTCACAATATCGTGAATCCTGATGCGATTGTTTCGAGACTTCTCGCCAAGAAACTCCGATATGGTGTGCCACCTATCCACTCGCCAACTCCATTGTGGCCCACATGAATATTTTTGACTATCGGGATATCGCATATTATGATTTCCCAATTCTTGATGCAATGTTTGCGGGACTTCAACCCACAAAAACCCGATATATGAACCCACATGTAAATCCGACAGTCCTTGTGGCTCGGATCTACGGTCCTACCCCTCCTGAGCTTGAACCCTATGGGAATACTCATGGTATCTCCCCTACTTCTCTATGATATCTAATGACTCATGAGACTTCACGAATTCTCCTCAAGGAATTCAGACCGTCCGTTCCTTCTGATGAAATCTGTGAAATGACTAAGTGTTCCTCTACAGAACTCGTTCACCTGCGGTGCAAACTTTACAATGCTTCTTATAACCTTCTAGTCACAGCTTCCCTTGCATTGTCCTTCAACCATTCCAAAGGCCTTATCCTTCCTAAGATTTTCCCAAATCTGCGTCCCCTTAGAAAAACCCCCTGCACGCACTCCTTACAACAAACTTTCAAACACATTCCAGTGTTGAAATACTTGACCCTGTGCACACCTGCAACAACAGTCTTTAAATTCTTTTCTCAGACTTGAAACTCTGAGACTTAGCTTGACCTACTCACTCCTTGCACGACTCATGTTCCCAGCTGCACTCCTAATATGAATGAGAACAAAAGAAACCCTATCTAAACCCTCTGTCAATGCACTCCTTGCAGACAATTCGACTGCACTACTTGCAGGAATCCTTGTTCAGACTGAGAAACAATTGAAACTCATTTCCATTTCCTTTCAGACTTCAACTCAACACATGAAATCATATACACAACATATAAAGCAAATGTATAACAGGAAGCAAACATTCATGAGCATATCATTCAACATCAATGTATAGAGAACAACACAAAACCATGAATTTGAATCAAACTCTTCTATTAATCCAAATATTTGTACATGGGTGTTTTTACAAAATGCTCTGCTTATTCTATGCTCCAATGCTTCATAATAATATTACAATACATGAAGAGGGTGTCTATATCCCATTTCCCTCTTATGCTCTCAAACAGTCTAATCTAGAATTAAATTCTATCTACCTGCATTAACCATATAAAGCAAATGTATAATAGGAAGAAAACATTCATGAGCATATCATTTAGCATTAATACATAGAGAACAAACACAAACCATGAATTTGAATCAACCTGTTCTATTAATCCAAATATTTGTACATGGGTGTTCTTACACTGCTCTCTGCATGCTCTTGCTCCATTGCTTCTAATTCTCAGTAATGTTACAATACACAATGAGGGTGTCTATATCTCGTTTCTTCCTTGCACTCTCAACCAGTCTAATCTAGAATTAAATTCTATCTACCTGCATTAACTACTTTAAATGCCTTCTATCTACTAAGGACGAGAGCTAATGGCTCAAGGTTTGTTTACATTACACAAGTGCACTTCATCTTAATGACTTCATTTAAGATGGTGCATCAACTTCAAGGAACTTTCAAAATTTGTGCTAGCGCTCGTCCAGCTGTCCTCCGCTTCTGCACTGGCTTGCTTGATGTGTTGGCGATGCTCCTGCATCACCTTAGTATTTTTATGGTAGATTGATTAGTAGAACATCTTAGCTATATTAGTATTGTGTCTATCTTGTTTATCCTTGAGTCACTTCATTGATGATATGTTTTTATGTACGTGATATGATGTATGGTTTATGTACTTGATATGGTATATGGTATGGTAAATGGTTGATACATGATATGGGACATGGTTGATGTACATGCTTGATGTACATGGTATGGTTGATGCATGGTATGATACATGTTGATATATATGGTTGACATACATGGTTTGGTGATGGTTTTGGTATCCATGTCAATGGATATGGTTGATGATGGTATATCAATGATGGTGAAAGTGTCGGTGATTGTGATAGTGACAGTGACAGGTTGACAAGGATTGACTGATGTGACAATGGTAGTCATAGGTTGATGTGACAATGACAATGACAAGTTGGATGATTGGTTGATCATCAGTGATAGGTTGGCATCACAGTGATAGTCAAAGGTTGATGTGACATTTATAGTGACAGGTTGGTTGATGTGACAATTGTAGTCACATGTTGATGTGACAGTGACAGTGATAGGTTAGTTGATGTGACAATGGCAGTGTCAATGACAATGGCAGTTACAGGCTGATCAATGGTAGTGACAGTGAGTATACACTTATATTTCAACGCGGCAATATGGGGCAAGGAAAGGGGATTTTTGACACCTTCTGGTTGGTGTCAAAGAACTTAGGGAGTTGTTTCTTCCTTCAGGATGGTTCCTGTAAATCAGGGAGTTATAGCCTCCTCCCAGTTGGTGGAAAACAACTAAGGGAGTTGGTGATTCCTTCAGGTTGGTTCCTATAAATCAAGAAGTTAGTGCCTCCTTCTAGTTTGTGCTAGAGAATTTGGAAGTTGGTGCTTCCTATGAGTGTATTCTTGATATATATAATAATTGATTATATGGTTTTATCCCATTTGGGTTTCCACATAAATTTTGGTGTATTGTGTATCTTTTGTGATATTGTTGAATTATATTGGTTATGGTTATATGCTCATTATATATTGAATGCAATCATAAATGATATATTGTTGACAAATTTGAAGATTATATATTGTGGTTGAAAGTGGTAAAAAGTGTTCATATTGATTCACCCCCCCCTCTCTATATTCGAACAATTAGTATCAGAGAAAGTCCTTCAAGAAATAAGTTTAACCACTGGAAGGTAGATCATGTATGTCATGGATAATGAAATATTTTGGTTTGATGGTCAAATTGGTCTAAGCTATGAGATGTGGAACAAAAAAATAAAAAAAAAATTACAAGCAAAAGAGTATGATTTTTGGCAATCAGTTGTGACAGGATATATCAGTACAAAAAAGCCAAATATTGCAGCTAAGAAGGAAATGAAGAGAAATAACAAAATGGAAATGGATTTCGTCTTGGAAGGATTATGTTATTCTGTAAAAGATATAGTGGGAAAATGTTCATTAGCCAAATAAATTTGGGAAAAGTTACATAATATATACTTTAAGAAATCCAATTCTATTGCAGAGCCATAGCATGTCAGTTAGAATAAAGAGGATGTTGAATTAGAACAAGTAAAGGATGCCCCTCATGTCAGACAGATTCATAAGAAGAAGATTGGGAAGAAGGCGTAGTGTATTTTGAGGTTGAACTAATAAGTTCTTTGAGTTAGATAATAAAATAAAGGAGGGAAAACAATTTCCTTAAGGAAGAATTGAGCATGCTAAAGTAAGGTACTGGATAAATCAAGTAGGTTTCCATGAATCTAAGAGCTCAACTAGAAGAATACAAAATGATTGAAGGATCCCTTAAGGAACACTTGAAAGAGAAGCAGTGTTTGGAATTCAAAGAAGTATCAGAAAGACAGAAAGTAGAGAAGAGAGAAGAAATTTTGACAAGTCATATTAAGGAAAGATATGAGGAATTAAACATAAAGAATACTTGAAGAAGAAATTGGTCAACAAGAAAGAAGACTTGAAGAATAAATTTTATCTTTGAAGACCCAACTCATAGAAGAAAAGATAAAGAAAGGAGTCATGAAGATATAGATGATGAAGAAATAATAATAATGTGAGAAACTTGAAGAAGAAGTTGTTACATTAAGAGTTAAATTTGTCAAGCTCAATAAGAACATTGAAGAGAGAGAAAGATCCACATCATTAGTAAAGAAAGTTGAAGAGAAATGTTACAGGTTACTAGAAAGAAAGAATGAAGAGAATCATTAGTAAAGAAAGTTGAAGAGAAATGTTACAGGTTACTTGAAAGGAAGAATGAAGAGAAGGAGAATAGTTATGTAAAAGTCATAAAAGGCTCTACTAAGAAGGAATAATGTGATCCCTCAAAGAAGAACATTCTATAAATAAATAAAACATAAGAAGAACATGACATAAGAGATAGGTATCAATGAAGATCCTCCACTTTCAGGTATCAAAGAAACTTCAATCACTGTGAGGGAAACAACAAAAAAGAATATCATGATCAACCAAGGCATGAATTTAGAAGGACTAAATCAGAAAGAATATCATTCACTCCCAGGTATGAAAGTTTATTTTATGGTCATTATCAAAAGAGTATGATTTTTGGCAATCAGTTGTGACAGGATATATCAATCCAAAAAAAATGAATATTGCAGCTAAGAAGGAAACGAAGAGAAGTAACAAAATGGAAATGGATTTCGTCTTGGAAGGATTATGTGATTTTGTAAAAGATAAAGTGGGACAATGTTCATTAGCCAAATAAATTTTGGAAAAGTTACATAATATATACTTTAAGAAATCCAATTCTATTGCAGATCCATAGCATGCTAGTTAGAATAAAGAAGATGTTGAATTAGAACAAGTAAAGGATGCTCATCATGTCAGACAGATTCATAAGAAGAAGATTGGGAAGAAGGCGTAGTGTATTTTGAGGTTGAACTAATAAGTTATTCGAGTTAGATAATAAAATAAAGGAGGGAAAACAAGTTCCTTAAGGAAGAATTGAGCACGCTAAAGCAAGGTACTGGATAAATCAAGTAGGTTTCAATGAATCTAAGAGCTCAGCTAGAAGAATACAAAATGATTGAAGGATCCCTTAAGGAACACTTGAAAGAGAAGCAGTGTTTGGAATTCAAAGAAGTGTCACAAAGACAAGAATTAGAGAAGAGAGAAGAAATTTTGACAAGTCATATTAAGGAAAGATATGAGAAATTAAACATAAAGAAGACTTGAAGAAGAAATTGGTCAACAAGAAAGAAGACTTGAAGAATAAATTTTATCTTTGAAGGCCCAACTCGTAGAAGACAAGATAAAGAAAGGAGTTATGAAGATATACATGATGAAGAAATAATAATAATGTGAGAAACTTGAAGAAGAAGTTGTTACATTAAGAGTTAAATTTGTCAATCTCAATAAGAACATTGAAGAGAGAGAAAGATCCACATCATTAGTAAATAAAGTTGAAGAGAAATGTTACAGGTTACTTGAAAGGAAGAATGAAGAGAAGGATAATAGTTATGCATAAGTCATAAACAGCCCTACTAAGAAGGAATAATGTGATCCCTCAAAGAAGAACATTCTATAAATAAATAAAACATAATAAGAACATCACATAAGAGATAGGTATCAAAGAAGACCCTCC
>CBVK0100466162.1:0-12043 GCA_900067695.1 Picea abies | reverse complement strand
AGGTATCAAAGAAACTTCAATCATTGTGAGTGAAATAATAGAAAAGAATATCATGATCAACCAAGGCATGAATTTAGAAGGACTAAATCATAAAGAATAGCATTCCCTCCCAGGTATGAAAGTTTATTTTATGGTCATTATTTTATTTGTACTAACTTTGGACATAAAGTTGCATATTGCAGAGCCTATGGAACAAATGGTCAAGAAAGAAAAACATTTGTGACTCCATGTAATATTGAATGTTACAAATTCCATGACTATGTGCATATAGATCATGATTGTATAAACATGATGGATACTTCTATGAAAGAAGACATTGATATCATATATAATAAGGTTTGGAAAATAAAACAAGAGCAATTAAAGGAAGAAAAAATAATGAAGGACACCCATAAGTCATACTCTCAGGATTGGAAATAGTATGAGATCAAGACAAATATGCATGAAAAAAAGGAGATGCCATACACATGAAGGTTTGGAGAAGAAATGAAAAACAAGAAGAACAGGTGAATGAATACTAGGTCCCATAGATCGTACTCACTAGATTTGCAGTAGTGCTAGATCATGATGAATCCACATGAAAATATGAAGAAGCCAAAATTTAGAAAAAGGATGATGATGAATCCGCAAATGAAGAGGAAGATTAATCCACATTAGAGTGGCTATTTTTCTAAGCCATTCGTCTTGGACACTCCTAGTAAATATGAATATTGAAGAGGGGGAGTGGAAGCAGTAGCTCTATAGATCATAGAAATATCTTTCAAGGAGTCTGAGGTAGTTGCAGTTTGTGGACATGGATTTTCAGAGTGGAAAAGATTCATTGAATAGAGGATTCCTGGCATGCATTTAGATAGAGACATATTCAGTACAGATTGCTATAATACATGTAGAGTGTGATTTGAAAAATTGAGAAGACAACTTGAGAATATGGAATATGTTGTAATGATCAGATGGATCAACAATGTATGCAATTGAGTAACATATTCATGAGAATTTTATGACATATGGATATATATGGTTTCATGAAATATTTGACAGGTCTAAACAGATACATGACAATGGATGAAAAAAAAAATTACAATTGGAATCAATGGAATCAGTGGGAAAGTTCAATCAACAAGGAAAGTAATGAATGTTAAAACACAAGCTATATCATTAGAAGAAAGTATGGTCATTGATTTCAACTTGAAAATCCATGAAAATTTGAAGTCAATTAACTTTGAGTGCTTTTTAAATATATCAGTGAATTACAAGAGGAAGCATCCATGGACAAGGAACATGATAAGATAAGAAATGAAGAGTATGTACAAAATTACCACATGGATATACACTACATCATGCAGAGAAATCAAGGGAGAAAAAATGTCAGAGAAAGAGATCAGAAAAGAAAGATCATAAGCACAAATATTGTGGGAGCACATGAAGTCAGAGAGAGATTGTTTAGAGAAGGTGTATCGACAGAAAGGGTTACCCTTTTACCCATGATGTCAAAGGGGGAGAAAGATAAACATTATAATAATGGATACAGAGGGAGAATCCCCAAAGGGAGATACCCTTTTCCATTGATGTCAAAGGGGGAGAGAAAAACGAGGAGAGAAATATCAAGAGAATTGTTCATGGGTAGAGTATGAGTGTTGTCATCAATGCCAAAGGGGGATATTTTTGGACAGCTGGTTGTCATTGATGTCAACAAGAAATGGTTGTATTTGATGTCAACATATGTGATGGGTGTATTTGGAGAGGTCTCCAAAGTGGTCCCCTAATGGTGTAGCCCTAAGCAGGCCCTAACGGGAATATTCTTTGAAGAAGTCTACAAGAAACCTATAGGTGTGGTCATGAATCTCAAAGGTGTTTAAGGAATAAGGACATGAAGGAAAGTGTAAATGTAGGTAACACACTCATATATGGATAGTCCTCATCATGCCATTTCCAATGGTAGTTGGAACATCACGTAGTTCCTCACGGTTGAGGATTTATGATGTTGTGAAGTTGGAATCCCCAAAGATGGGTTAAGCAACCCCTAAATGGTTACAAGTCATTAATGAAAGGGTAAAGTGGTTGTAACAAGAAATTTCAAGAAGACCTAAAGTTAAGGAAATAGGTTACCTAGAAAACCTATATATACACATCAAGACGTATCTCATAAGTACATTAACATATACATTCTATTGAATATCTTCTATGCAAGTAAGTGATATTTTGGCCAATTTGTGATGGTGAAATCTGAGGCAGAAAAAGAGTGAGAAGTGTGGGAGTTTCATGATTACATAGCAGAGAGGATTTTTCGGAGAAAAACAAGTTTTTTTTACCCCTGTGGTTCAAACAACTAGTGTCCCACGAGGCACCCCCATGGGTTTCCCAATTCCTGTCATGCAAGGCCCTGTGTGACAACACGTCTTGGTCCCGTGAGGAGAACACAGAAGTGGGAAATAATTATTTTTCTAGGTTTTTGATGCCCAGGTTGGTCTTTTTATGTTTTATCTGATGTAGCATGGTTTTTATAGGATCAGAGGTATGCTTATGTGTTATTTTTTAGGATTATGATTATGTTGTTATGGTACATGCTTGAGGCATGTCATGATTGTGGATGGTATAGCTTGGTAATGGTATGATACATTGTCAGAGATAATTTACATATGGTTTGGTGTATGTTATATGCTTGAGGAAGATCATGAGTGATATGACACATGTTTGATGTACATGGTTTATGCATGTTGGCACATTCTAGAGGCACATGGTTTGAGGTACATCTTGGTTACTTATTGAGGATGTGATGGTCATGCCTTTGGTATCTTGTTGAGGCATTGGTATATGGTTGATGCACATATTTGGTGCATGGTGTGAGGAATATTCTTGGTACATGTATGAGGTGAATGTGTTGTTGATGTTGATACATGTTGAGGTACACCTTAGTGATGTTATGGTACATTGCTTAGTAGTACATCTTGGCTATATTGGTATCATAGTATTGTGTCTATATTGGTTATGCTTGAGGAACTTCATTGATGATATATTATGATGTAAATGATACGATTCATGGGTGATGTAATTACTATGGTACATGGTTGATGCATGAGAAATGATATGGTTGATGTGCATGGCATGGTTGATGCATGGTGTGGTATAGGTTGATGTGCATGGTATGGTTGATGCATGGTGTGGTACAGGTTGATGTACATGGTTTGGTGATGGCTTTGGTATCCAAGTGAATGGATTTGGTTGATGATGGTATATCAGTGATGGTGACAGTGACAATGACTTTGATAGTGAAATTCATTGGTTGATGTGACAGTGACAGTGAGAGGTTGGATGATTGGTTGATCATCAATGATAGTTTGATGTGACAGTGATAGTCACATGTTTATGTAAAAGTGACAGTGACATGTTGGTTGTTGTGAAAGTGGTAGTCACAAGTTGATGTGATAGTGATAGTGAAAGGTTGGTTGATGTAATAGTGAAAGTGACAGGTTGGTTGATATGACAATGACATTGGAATTTACAAGTTGATTAGTGGTAGTGATAGTGATTCTACATTTATATTTTAGGGTGAAAAGACAGGGCAAGGGAAGGGAGTTGTCATCTCTTTCCAGTTGGTGTCAAAGAACTTGGGGAGTTGGTGCTTCCTTCAAGTTGGTACCTATAAATCAGGGGGTCATAGCCTCCTTCTTGTTGGTGCAAGAGAATTGATGGAGTGAGTGCTTCCTTCAAGTTGGTGTTGTAAATCAGGGGATTTGTGCCTCCTTCTAGTTGGTGTTGGAGAATTTAGAAGTTGATACTTTCTATGAATTTGTTCTTGATATATATAAGAAATAATTGTGGTTTTCTACCATTTTGGTTTCCATGTAAATTATGGCGTAATGTGTATCTAATGTGATATTGTTGAATTTTACTACTTATGGTTATATTCTCATGATATATTGAATGCAATGATAAATGATATATTGTTGATAAAGTTGAAGATTATATATTGTGATTGAAATTGGTAAAAGGTGCTCATATTGATTCACCTCCCCCCCGCTTAGTATTCCAACACTAAAATCTCCACAAAAACATTTTCCCACCCACCTCCTTTAAACACCTTTGCTATAAACATACAAGGGATAAATTTTTCAAGGGGGTTTTGTAAAAAGCTCTGCTAGAAGGTGTTCTCCTTGTAGTGTTGATATTATTGTTTAGTGATTTCCAAGACTAGTGCAAATAATCTCTTTGGTAAATATAGACAACAACACGCAAGGAGAATAAATGAAATTATAGGAGATGACAATTGTATATAATATCTAGGAAGTGATGAGAAATCAAAGAAAACAAAATAGTGCATATGTATAACTAGTATCCATTCTACTAGAGTTGTACATAGTTTGCAATGGAAATAAAAATTAATTGGGTTTCTTTTGTTATAAAAATGAATATATTTCTATTTTGAAAAATTGGCAATTAGGAAATTTGTGCAATAAGAAACAAAAAATGTGGCATGCTAATGTGGAGTGGAGACATGTAAGTTGTGTATATCTATGAAATGTAATATAGGTATCAATTTTCTAAGTCAGACAATTGTCAAAAAATATTTTTAAAGTGATTGAAAGGAAAATAGCATGATAGTCAATCCAATAAGCATAGAAGATCCTAAAAATGTTTTTTATCTTTTGGTACTTTTATGTACAAGTGTTTTATTAGTTAACCAACATTACTTGTTTCTTTGGTCTGATGTGGTTCTGTCATATTGATTCACCCCCCCCCCCCCCTCCCCTCTCAGTATTCCAACACTAAAATCTCCACAAAAACATTTTCCCACCCACCTCCTTTAAACACCTTCACTATAAACATACAAGGGATAAATTTTTCAAGGGGATTTTGTAAAAACCTCTGCTAGAAGGTGTTCTCCTTGTAGTGTTGATATTATTGTTTAGTGATTTCCAAAACTAGTGCAAATAATATCTTCGGTAAATATAGACAACAACACGCAAGGAGAATAAATGAAATTATAGGAGATGGAAGTTGTATATAATATCTAGGAAGTGATGAGAAATCAAAGGAAAAAAAATAGTGCATATGTGTAACTAGTATCCATTCTACTAGAGTTGTACATAGTTTGCAATGGAAATCAAAATTAATCGGGTTTCTTTTGTTATAAAGATGAATCTATTTCTATTTTGAAAAATTGGCAGTTAGGAAATTTGTGCAATAAGCAACAAAAAATGTGGCATGCTAATGTGGAGAGGAGACATGTAAGTTGTGTATAGCTATGAAATGTAATATAGGTATCAATTTTCTAAGTCGGACAATTGTCAAAAAATACTTTTAAAGTGATTGAAAGGAAAATAGTATGATAGTCAGTCCAATAAGCATAGAAGATCCTAATTTTTTTTTTATCTTTTGGTACTTTTATGTACAAGTGTTTTATTAGTTAACCAACATTACTTGTTTCTTTGGTCTGATGTGGTTCTAGGTTATTCCTTTGCATAAAAAAGATAAAAAAAAATGCATTAAATTTTTTTGTAACATGTAAAAGTTCAAATCACCAATGGTTACCATGTGTTCAACTAATTGGAAGTTTGTTGTTACCACATTCAAGAAGTGGAAGAGAAAATCAAGTGGTACATGTGGCACAACATTAAAAAATGTGAACTTAACAACAATGTTAGAAATATAGAACCAAGCAATGGTTGATTCAATATGTCTTTCCAACTATTTCTTATATTTTTTAGGCACTATATTCTTTTGATATCATGCGATAATTCCATGGAGGAAACATTTTGATAGAAAATGGTACTTCTTAGAAAGGAAACCTTTTTTTCAATAAAATTTGTATATGTTTCTTGAAAACATAAGATGTTAGTTTCAATCAAGCCATTATTATTAATAATATTTTCAATATGTAATTGTAAGTTGCATGTGTGTTTCTTGGAAACATAAGATCTCAATTTTCATCAAGTCATTGTCAGCATTAATATTTTCAATATGTAGTTATCAGATGCATGTGTCCACATAGCACATGAGATAATGTTTTTATTCGCATATGTCCACATAGCACATGAGATAATGTTTTTATTATGGTGTTGAATTTAGAACATATTCAAGTTTGAAAGATGCATCTGTTTGGACTCTTTTTATTTCACTCAAAAACTTCTCCTATAAACTAGACATTGTTTTGCAACTTACTTATAAGGTATATCAAGTGCATATGTCTAACACATGAAAGTGATATGTAAACTTGTCCATGTTGTCTAACTCTATAGGGATCAAATTATAGACCATCCATACTCAAACCATTTGATCTATGTATTGTCCATGCACATGCTAACTCAACAATAAATTATTGTTAAACAAAAGTGATTTTATTATTGGATGTCATTTGTATAGAGATCTTGTGATAGGTGTCTAGTTATGGGAAATGAAAACTAGTCAAATTACAAATTGTATGTCATTTAACTACATTGATTGATGGGTCTATCAATTCAATCTAGAAATTTTGACTTTTCCTTTTGTGTAGTCTCTAAAAATACCTTCCGCACCATTCACTAAGCCAACTTCAATTCCATAGTTTCCTTCAGTTAACTCAACAAGCATATTTTCATTTAGGACAACTATAGAGGGAAATTCCTTTTTTTTTCCAGATCCAATTGTTTCAACTAGTATTTTTTCATTATCACATGATTTTAATGTATATGTTGTTGATTTCATGAGTGCTCACATTTTTACGATTATCTTCATCAACATCTTTGTTCCTATGTGAAAGGTATGGAAATGTTGGATCATTTTGTGGGTGTTTGTAGAAATATTTATTCAAAAAGTTTATATCTTCTTTCATTTGAGCGAAAGTTACAATTCTATTGAGAATATATATATGATTTTTTTTTCTCTCGTCACATGCCTTCTTTTAGCTCAACAAATTTAATATTTTCTCTGTAGAATCTATATCGCATTTTTTTGTGTTGGAAAGTTGGTTATTTTAAGATCCAATGGTCCTACAAAAGTTTTTCTTAACTAATACTAGCACAAAAAATGATGCCAATATTTCCAAAAGGTAGTGCTCATGTGTGCATAATTTTTCGAAGCCTTTTTTTCCATGGTGTATAGCATGTAAGAAATTAATGAGGTATCATCAAGAAGAAATATGAAAAAAAATTCATATTATATTATCATGATATATAATGTGATCAAGATAAATGGAATCATATTTGTTGGGACACGAAAATAACTATAGAGGATAACAAAGGATCTAAAATAAGTGGTGGTGTCTAAAGACATTGTTGCACTGAAGCACAAATTATCTTCATGATTCAATGGTTAGACGGATCTGAGGGACCATCTATAAATAGTTTTGGATATTGACCAAACCAAACAACCATGGATAGCATCGGTTGTAACTTTCGATAAAATGTGGATATGGAATCCAAAGTGGAAATGGTCAATACATTAGTTTATTTGATAGTCAAACCAAAGAATGATTGACTCCCTTGATTCGATAAGGTGATGTTTACCAAGGAACCCAATGTTCCAACACCTTTCCATAAAATCATCTTGGAGCAAAAAAAACTACCTTGCACACAATGTTCCTCCCTTAATTTTTGTTTACTACAAAAGTTGATCAAACATTATACAACAAAACTCCTGACGAAGTTTGGACACTATCACCATAGATTATAATCAATGCAAAAATGTAGTCATCCAATGAAAAATGGGCTGCAAAACTATTTTTCAAAACATAATCCCAGTTGATTAGTTGACTAGACAACAAGACATGATGGGCCATTTGATTAGTCAACTAGACAAGAAACACACTAAGATAATCAGTCTAGGTCAATAAATAGTCTCAGTTAATCGAATGGTCATTTTCAATTCAATAGTGTCTTTATTATGTATGTATGATAAGTAGTAGTACATATCCCAGCAATATAGTCGAACATGGTTCAGTCTGCCTTATCAAATCCAAGTCAATTCAAAATAGTTAAGTCAAAAATAAGACATCAGTTAGGTTTACACATAAACAAAATTAAGTACTCCCCCATCTTAAACACAACTAAGGGATATATATGTAGTAGCAATAGTTTTCATCAAAAACACCAATCAACAAATAATAGTTAGTCAAAGATCTAATTGAAAAATATTATTTGAAACTCTAGTCGATGAATACCCTAGTCAAAATTCAATTGAATTTGATGTCTAGTCAAACCTTAGTCGAAACTCCGGTTGACTATCATCTCCAGTCAAACATTAATCTACCATGATTAGAGTGGAAAGATAGAGGAACATTGTACTTCCATACAGTGGATGATACACATATATATGAGGTCCTCAAGCATCTATTCATATTATTCCACAACCATTTATTAATCCAACCACAATCTATCCTGGTAGTTGGAACTAGTCCAATGTTGTATCTTTCACATCTCTTCTGCAAAGATATGAAAGCATAATTGTTCATTTTCCAAGAATACCTATTCCTAGGAAACTTTCTTGTATTATTATGAGGGTGATAAGGCGGAAAATATTTCTATTATGAATTATCAAAGGATTTACGCTTAGGTTCTGATTCACTTACATGAGTAGAACAACTTGGCATATCAACAACAATGTCATATGTAACAACATTCTCAAATTATGGCATGTTATGAATAACCAACTCATAAATATTTTCAACATAATAGTGGGTTTCTTTGTTGATCAACAACCTTTTTTTCATAGAGTTACTGTAATCTTTTACCAATATTAATAAATGGTTCTCAACACAATAAGTTATTCAAGGAAAGACTAGCTATCAACAATAATGATAGAATACAATAACTTAAGTGTGTGAAGAAAGAAGATACCAAAAGGATAATTGTTGAAATGAAATACCACTAGTCAACTCACACCACTACAAGGATAACATATTTTTGTGGATGTTTTTACATACCCTCTCTGAAATATTTATCCCTTAGCTATTTATAGGAGAGGTTGTTAGAAGAGGCAGGTGGCCGAAGGTTTTTTTAGATGTTTTTTTTTCCAGTGCGCCATTAAGGTATATACACATTGATGTGTACATGAACAATAAATAATTGGTGTGTCAATTTTCAAAAGGACTGACATACTTTATAATAAAAAAATCAAGTACCAAATCAATTGCACTGGTGTCATTGAACATTACACACTGGTGTGCCTCACCATCATTAGGCGCACATGAGTAGGGTAAATAAAAAAATTACCAACTTGATTTTCATTGTTACAATGCATCCCATGCTTCCAAAATATCAAGCAAACATAGATTCTCTCCATTCTACCTAAGACATCCTTTTTTCAATGTTCTACACTAACTTGGATAGCTCCATTGGTATATTCTACACTTTTCAAAATTTTGGAAATTACCATGAATTTTCATTTCCCCTCAATGGTCAAACTATGCCTCCTCGTGACATAAGAGGTCAGGTATATTGTTTATTACATTCCTATTTTCATTTTCTATAATTCCCCATTAGCGGTGCACTAGTAATACAACACACCTCTAGAAATCATGGCGGTGCTCTGGTAGAACTTGTGCACTAGTTCTTTAAGTTTAACAAAGGGAACCATCTTCAAGGTGTATGTTCTATTTTCGGTGCTCTAGTTTCCTTTTAATATTTTTTTTCAAAACAAATTAATTTCATATTTTTTTAAATACACATAATGTATACATGCATTTGTTTTATAATTTCAATTTATTTTATCTATATGTATGTTCCTAACAATATTTTTATGTGAATCAGAGATGACGACAAAAGAATGGGAGCAACAACATTAGGTTGAGATAAACACTTTTGTGCATGAGTGAGAGGCCAGAGAAAGGGACAGGGATTTGTTCCCTCTCCCTCTTTCATAGATGACATAGAACCTTTTGATGGATATTGGAGTCTCGAAATTTTATCAGTAGGGTGCATTCCTTAGGGGGGAACTATTTATTGTTACAACAATTAATCTACCACTGGGATCATGTGAGACAAGTGTTCAGGGTCGGTCTCAATCTCTGGTATCATCCCATGGATGAGGATGTATATTTCATTACTAGGTTGTCCAGGAGGGGGGAGTGTATGCCCAATTTCCCTGCACTATCGCCTTGTGTTGTAGGATAGACCCAATTGACATATGTGCAGAGATATGTTAGACCACATGTTCATTCAAATTTGTAGTTCCAGGTTCATGGTGGTTAGTTTTGGATATCTTCATTTGAGATAAAGGATGTTAAGTTCTGGTACCTTATGATCTTGGCACTGCAATGGTATATATTTGATGAGAATAATATTAGTTTCTCTATTTTATATAATGTAGATATTTAATTACACACACCCTAATTAATTAGGTGGGAAGATGTTTTCTTCAGACAGTTTTTTTGTGCATTAGATCAATGTTGCGGTGTTTTGTCTAGGATGATATTCTTCCCATTCACATCATAGGTGTATACACTATATGTTTAGAATTTTAATGCCACTTAGCTAATAGTATCCCTCTTTCCTATTAGGCCTATGTTTTATGCATGTATGTGCATGTCGAGGAATTTGATTCCCAAGAGGGGCCAGTACGATTTTTTTTTTTCTCCGATCGGTAGAGAGGTATGTGAATTATTGGCTAGAAAGTACAATCATGTCCTCGATATTGTAAAGAAACTGTACACAGGGATGGATTGGAGAACATGTCCAAACATATGATTTACAATAGAGGAGACACCTGATGAGAGAGGTAATATTATCGTTATGTTTTGATCAATATATTTGCATATTTTTATGTCTTATTTAATGTACATATAATTTATTGTAACATTTTGTTTCAATTTTTTTTTTTTTGTACTGGGGGAATCGGCAATGCGCAGTTCTCGTACTCACGTGACATGAGGTCAATCCCCATCGGCTACCACTATAACCCCAAGTACATCCACCCAACCCGCAAGAATGGAGCACAAGTAAATCGAGGTCAGAATCGAACATGAGACCTCATTTTTACAAATTTCCTTCCATTTACACGACGTTTCAATTATCTTATTAATATTATCTATTTGTTTGCATATACTGGTACATATGTTAGGGATGAACCTCCCCAACATGAGGATGAGGTTATGGAGAAGGAAGAGCACTTGTCTCCAGTAGTAAAAAGACCTACATTCCACACAGGATGGATATGAGAGTCTAACTATACATGGAAGATGAGCTATGTCATGTCATGACTAGTCACAGAGTGGTACCCACTCCCTTTAGAGACAAATTACAGGTACAATATTTCTCTAATACAGGGATTAGTTTTCCTTGTGACATGATGATGTTGATGTGTCACATTGTTGGTGTCGTCAACCTCATCACGATGTTGAGGGGTGATTCTCATTATTCTACTACATCTATCTCATCAACAGATCCATCTACATCCTCTAGTCCACCACATGGTCCTTCTCCTCCTTTTGCTTCCCCTCCACATGTGTTTGAACTTGAATCCATGTTTGATACTCCTCCTCTTCATCCTTTTGATTCCACTCCACATGTGGCTAAAATTTCATCCTCCTCCTCCTCCTCCTCCTTCTTCTCCTCCACATGTGTCACCATATCATACCGATCCTCCACCTCCTCCTCCACTTGTGTCTCCATCCACTGATCATTGTATTTCTCCTAGTTCACATGTGTCATCATTCACTAATACACCTCCTCATATTTGTGCACATTTGTTACAATATGTTGATGTGTTGGACACTATGTTCACATCAGGTATTGTTGTACATCTTCATGATATTGATATAGAGACATTTGATAGTGCACTTATGTCAAAATTTATTTCCGATAAAATTGTTCTCAATAGAGGCTCTACCTACGGAGGAAAAGAAAATAATGCACATAGCTTTGGTGGTGGACTTAGCTAGTAGTGATACTCATTGACATTTATATTAATTATTTTTTATTTGACTTGAGATATATATATGACATGTTTATAATAGATTTTGTTGAGATGTATATTTGACATGTATATTCATATGTATACCTTTCATGTATATTATGTTTTTTATATAATGTTGTGGTTGTTGTTGTTGTTTGATTTATAAAATGTAATATGA
>CBVK0100466095.1:0-12834 GCA_900067695.1 Picea abies | reverse complement strand
AAGTAAGAAATGACTCTAAAAAAAATGGTATAGAAACTTGTCAAATACCATCTCGAGTAATATCATCTATATGTCCAAGAATTGACTTATAACTAGTAAGTAAGAAATGACTCTAAAAAAAATGGTATAGAAACTTGTCAAATACCATCTCCAGTAATATCATCTATATTTCCAAGAATTGACATGGCTCATATGGAGCATTTGACCTTCATATAAGTCCTCGAAAATGAATTTGTTTACATCTTTAGGAAGAGAATTAACAACATTGTTTAGTTCAATAAATGCATGTTTGTTTTAGAGATATTACACACCCACCTAGTATTTGTTTTCCTAGATTAATTAGTCTATGTTGAGGGTGCCAATGATCATAGGTATTCTTCCCTAGTCACATCCTCTTTAATCATTTCATAGGTATTCTCCTCTAGTCACATCCTCTTTAATCATTACTCAAGTGCACTTCAGTTAGACTAGCGGAATAGAGTCTTGCATGACAACCTCAATATTATACCAAGTGTTGCATGCTCACCTCAGGATAGTCAAGAGGAGGGCACACTTACCCCACACATGTGCATGTCTATTTACTGTGTGTTTACATCTCTCTAGATCACTACTATGGTGCATTAGTTTTCTCATATAGCTTATATCTATTGTAAATCATTTGTAGGTGGCAATTAGATGATCACACAGTAATTTCTTAATCATATTTCAATTGATAACCATAAGATTGAAATTTGTGATTAAAAGATCATTAAATGTACCCATTATCAATAAGTATAGGCCTTTCAACCTAAACATAAAAAAATACAAATTATATTTACACTATATCACACTTACATATTCACTTACATATTGTTATTTCCAATATCAATATCAATTTACTAATCATACATAAGGATATATTCAGACTAGTGAATAATTTTATATTTCCCATGGCCTCCTTAAGAGGATTTGAATACTATGTTACATGGAAATTGATTTCCTATTGTTTATATTAAATGTTACCAGAAATAGAGATTGTGAAGTAAATCTGAATAGTTTGTCGTATGGAATTTGATTTCCTATTTGAAATTGTTAAGTAAATCTGAATAGTTTGTCGTATGGAATTTGATTTCCTATTTGAAATTGTTAAGTAAATCTGAATAGTATGTCGTATGGAATTTGATTTCCTATTTCTTTATATCAAATGTCACTAGAAATACAATTTGTTTTCACTGAAAGGTTTCCAAAGGGCTATGGCATGACCAGGACGACAGCTTTAAAATATAACCTTCTAGAAGGAGCAACCCGCCCAAGATACAAAATGACTGGGCGATGGTATAAGAGAAGTTGTGAAATACTGGACGGATTCTAGATTTCGGAGCCTATCGGGAAATTATCCCAATTTTCCTTGTAGCTCGGGGAATTCACAAAAGCTGTAGAATGTTGACAAAATATGCTTTTACATTACAGTAACTAAACTTGTCATGACGAAGGGTGAAATCTGCTTTGCTGATCTAAAAGTTGTAAAGAGCGGGCCCGTCAATTCATCAGCTTATCCGATGTTTTCAGGATAATGGGATGTTTTTGGGATATTTACTTTAAAATTGGTGAGAAATTGTTGGATTCAGGGATTTGAATGATTATTTCTGTATAATTAAAATTTCAACAAAAATAAATTTTAAACAACAAAAAATAATGATTTGTATAAATTTATATCAGTGGTGAAAAAACCATTTTGTAAAACAGCTAACCAATTTCAGATGAAATATTTTAGATTTAGATTTGGGACAAGTGATCATCAGCTATGTGCAATTTCTGTACGTTCATATTTATAGGCGTTGAATTATCGCTATATAATTGTAAACTTGTAGCAATTTTGTGAATGGAGTGTATGGAATCGATTACTATTTCAAATAACTGCGCCTCTTATTTCTTTGTAGTGGTTATGTTTTGTCATATTCATTAAAATTGTTTGTTTATTTTTCAAAACAAAACATTTATCCATTTCCCATTCACATCTTACTTCTGCAAGTGCGATAGTAGACAGTGGATATGTTAGGTTTTTCTTTGAGTATAATTTTGGCTGCCTACAAACGGGCGGTTCTTAAGACAATAGAATAGAGTATTCTTATGAGATCTGAAATTAAAATGTTAATTGTTCTTAATATGTTAGAATATAGTACGAAATTGTGGAGATATATGGGAGACGTCCACCAACATTTATACAAATATTTTTTCAGTTTAATTTTCCATATAAGATGTGCCCACAAGAATAAAGATGCCGTATATAACACCTGAACAGATCGACTTGCCTTGAGTATCAGTCAGCTTTATCCGTTGGAAAGTTGTGTGTGAGTTGGGTTTTTATGACTAAACTGGTTCTGTGAAGTGTTCACGGCAGAAGTGAGAAGTGTCTTAACATTCACTGACATGTAAAAGTGAAATTTATACTTTAATAATGAAATAAAACTCACAAAAATGTATGAACAAAGTACATTTAGCCATTGTTTTTTATTTTTGGGGAGTGACAAAATCTAAACATTCATGTTTTTTGTATTTTGAGAGTGAAATCTGAACATTCACTCACATTTAAGAGTGGCAAAATCTAAACATTCACTCACGTTTGAAAGCGAAATTTCTACTTTACTAATGAAATAGAACTAACAGAGTTGTACATTTAGCCGTGGCAAATTCTGTCTTTTATGTGTGGAGATTTGCATGAGGTCTGTTTATTCCAAGTGAATATTAAATTTATTTAAATTGATAAAAATTAATCTTTTAATTATAATTTTTTGGGTAGTTTCGTAACATTCTTTGACTAAAACGTTTAAAAGGTGTACTTGATGTCACCCACATCCACTTTCATTGAAAATATTTTAAACCTAATTTATTTTAAAAACTTACAACTACCTAAATTTATTATACTAAATATTTTTTTTTCCAATAATTAATTCCCATTTTCAAATTATTTGATTTCCATACTAATTCTTAGGTCTTCTGGCCCTTAGTACTTTTAATTCTTATGTCTTGTGTAATATTTTTTTTTCCCAATAATTAATTCCCATTTTCAAATTTATTTGATTTCCATACTAATTCTTCTGTCTTCTGGCCCTTAGTACTTTTAATTCTTATGTCTTGTGCCCCTTAGTACTTGTTAGGGTAATTTATTTTTATCCTCCGTATCTCTTATTTTAATTAATTATCCTAACTAAAACAAAATTTGGTTATGCACAATTAAAATCAAAGAACAAAGAAATAGAGAAGAATGATAACATCATACAACAAAATAAATAGAGAGGGACAATAATATCTTATTAATGCTTAGTAGAGTGGAGAAATGAATTTATAATTTTGGTGGAGCTCAATGACTTCCATATTTAAGATCTCAATGGTTTCTATTTATAGGGAAATTGAGAATCCTCCATTTAAATGAATGTGGGTATGTGTCTACATAGTTTACTCTAGTATGGACCACTCCACCTCTTTTGAATTAATCATAACCACATGCTAAATCACTGCAACCACTGTAGGTGATACTTGTGCTTCTTAAATACCGAAGCACCTATTTCCATGCTCTTTACATGGCTTTTCCCATTTCCTTGCTATTTACTTGGTTTTTCCATGTGTCGACGGACAACACCAACTGCATATGAAAAATTTAAACATTCCATCACAAGCATCATATTTCCTACTAATCTTGCATAAGGTACACAATACATATATAATCGTTTTCTTCTTTACTACCAGGACCTAAACTCGAAGAAAGATTACAATGAAAAGGTAAAAATGACATTTATCAGTTTCACTATGTTCATACTGAACCTCATCAATATATTTTCCATAGACTTTTGTTGTGATAACCATAGCTTACCATTTTTCTGTCTTTATATACTTATATGCCCAAGATTTGGTTAGTTGTCCTAGATCATTCATTTGAAACATCTTGACCAACTGAGCCTTTAACCTGTTGATCTCAACCATGCTTTGTCATCAACATATAACACTGAGATAATGAATATTCCATTAAAATTTTTGAAGTAAACACAATAATCATACTCACTTCTAGTAAAAACTTTAACTCAACATGAAGGAATCAAACATCTTGTACTATTGCGGTACCTTCTTACGATACCTTTAGGCCATAAAATGATTATATGTTTAAAACATATTAAGAGAGAATTTGAAACATTGTAATAACTTTAAAACTATTCATACAAGTAGGAATGATAGCTAACAAATACAACTCCTGTATAAAGGTTCATATAAATCTAAGTTGAATAAAATGCATTTATATTTAAAATAGTTATATTTGACTCATTAATGCTATGGAGATTTATGCTCATGGGTTATTAACATGAGTGATGAGATCTTGGTTTCACTTATTATAGGAAAAATCAATGTCATTATAGATTATTATAGATTGGATAATTTTCATAGTGAACATTTCATATGGTACACTTTCTTTAAATGGATTTTGTTAATGTTGAGTATCATTATACCATGAACGAGATTAAAGTTGTAAATTTTAGTTTATATATAAATATTTTGTTTTAAGTTTAAGAGGTTAGTTTAATTAGTTGGTATTAATGTTTTTGTGCATTTGGTTAGTTTTGTGAGTTGGTGTATTATGCATATTGGTTTACATTGAGAGAGTAACTAGGCATGTCATCTATGAATGTGGGGAAAGATTCCTTTGGTTTATCCATGAGGTTTTCCTTGGAAAAAAATGTCAAGGTTTATCCCAATTGATTGAATCATTTTTCCAAGGGTCATTCTTGACATAGAGGCTATAAATCATTGGTTTTGAAATTCAATCGAGTCCCTAAATGTTACAAAATGTTATTATTGTTAGCAATTAAACTTCCCTCCATCCAACATGTTCAATCTACATACTTTAGGAGGGATGGATGTTGGAAAGAAACAATGTGGGCAGGCTTAGGGATTATTTGAGTGGATATATATTGGGACCCTCGATTGAGTAACCAAGCAACTAGAATGTTGTTTGAGTATTGGAAAGACCTACTCCACCATTGAGCTTCCTATCACCCTGCTAGCACCCACCCATCATTTTCAGTCGAGTGTAGTGTTTCAATATCATTGGATTGAATGGATATAAGTGGATAAAATTGTAGAAGAATACAAAGATATCTTTGCTTCACCTGGAGAGGTGCCTCCAGGGTTGGAATTTCAAACTCCTAAAACCAATCAAATTTGACGGGTTCCATTCCTATGATGCTCATTTTGCCTGTTTTAAGAAAAGAAGTTGACGTTTACTGAATATTTTTAACCGTATTTGACAGGAAAATTAGCTCGTGATGGGAAATTTTTTCGTCAAATTCCATCCCTGAGTGCCTCTACACTACCAAGTCAAATATTCAATTGAATTGATATCTAGAATGTGGTTTTTGATCAACTAAATTCCAAAAACACACTTTTACTAGATTCTCATCATCATGATTCATTATTATATAATGTTAAATTGGATAAAGAAGTATGTATTGTTGAGAACACATGTGATAAAATTACATAAAGTTGAATCCTCTATCTATTTTTTTAAATAATGTTTTATAGACTATATGATCTGTAAGATGTTCATAGCAACCTTATCATAGAGCATGGGTCAACTTTGGAACCCTATCATAGTGCATGGGTCAACTTTGATGTGATGTTAATTGAACTCATAAATTCATCGAGCCTTTGTTCTAGAACCTTTGGTGTGATTTTAATTAAACTCCTAAATTCATTGAGCCCTTTGTTCTTCTAGAGAAGGATATGAGTGTGGACAAATTTGGGGCCATGACCCCTAATCATAGAGAACATATTGAATTAAAGGTCATAAGACCCAAATTTCAACAGAAACTATAATCTTTTAAGATTAATGTTATTGAAACTAAATTGAATTTGACCAAATTGAACAAAATGATGATTTTTAACATTTATTTCATTGATTCGATCGAATATGATAATTGTGTTAAACCCCAAAGAAAGGATTCATACCTTTCAACAATCCAAGTATATTCCCAAGAAGGATGTATCAATTATGTTAGTAATCACCATGGTTACTATGTTAGCATTAGATGACCTTAAATGTCTATTCTCGGGTAGTAGTCAAATTATCCACATTGTGTAAGAAAGATGGATGTTATTGGTTATATCAAACGTGTGTCCATTTCATTTGATAATGTGAGGGAGAGGATATACGCGAGGTGAGCACATGGAATGAGTTTGATTAAATGAAAGAGAAAGTATTATTTTATGTCAAAGTTTGATGTAATTATTGTATCGAGAATAGTGAGGTGCGTTATAAATTAGTATGGGGGAGATGTTGTCATGTTAACATTATATTAGATAAGGTTACATTAAAAAAATTAAACTCAACTCGATTAAAAAAAAAATTACACAAACCATTACATATTACACACACACACACATATGTTAGGCAGTGGAAGCAAAACAAAGCATAAAAACCAGAGCATCAACAAACAAGCTTAAACCGAGAACAACAATCACACAACATGGGAAATGATAATCAATATTCTTATTATTCAAGGGAGAATTATAATAGCCAACCTAGACATACAACCATCTTCTCCTCTCATACACACAACACCTTAGTATTGTGTCTTTCTCTCACACACTCACTACACATTGCACATTTACCTCTATGGGTATGCTCGTATATATAATATCTATCACACAGTTACCCGAATTGATCATAAATATATCACATAGTTACACGACCTATTCACTAAAGAGTGCATGCATGCACATTACAAATACAGTTGATATACATGTGCATGTGACCACATGGGAAATTAGTTGGCATTTTTCTAACAATCTCCAACTTGACAACAATTTACCTAATATATCATGCCCAAATTAATTCATCACCTTTTCTGCAAGCCAAGAGAAGCCGAACACCATCACATCTCCAAAACTTCTCTAACAATACTATCTTGTGAACATGCGTGCACGGTTCACTCCAGTATGGACCATTCTACCTCCATTGGAAACATTTCTTATAAATCGATGCACTTGTCCCATTTTGATACGTTGGACTATTAGTCAAATGCACAATACTTTGACCACCATAGAACACCACATTCTGTACCTATCCAAACTTAGCCAATATGTTATTGCATTATTTCAAGGCATAACCTGAGGTAGATATCCTCTCGTCCAAATCTCATGAATCATAACCACAGAGTAAATCATTGCAACCACTGTAGGTGATCCTTGTGCTTCTATGTTTGAAGCACCCATTTCCATGTTCTTCACCTAGTTTTTCCATGTGTCTACTGAAAACACAAACTGCATGTGAAATGCTAACAATTTCCCATCGCAATCATCAAACTTCCTAATAGAATATAGTACTTAAGACATATAACCCTTTTCTTCTTCATTAGTTAGGACATAAACCTGAAGAAAACTTACAATGGAAATCCAAAGAGATTTTACTGGTTTCACATTATTCATACCGAATTTACAAAGTATCTTCATCGCATACTTCTGTTGTGATAACCAATCTTACCATATTTCATATCTCTGTGTATTTTTATGCCTAAGATTTATTTCTCTGCTCACACATCCTTTGTAACAATGTCCTAACCAACTGAGCCAACCTGTTGACCTCAACCATGCTTATGCTTGCAACAAGCATAACATATAACACCAAGATAATGAATATACCATAAACACAATGGTTATACTCACTTCTTGTAAAATTTGGCTCACCATGAAGGAATCAAACATCTTGTACCATTTTCTTGGCATTCTTCAGGCCATACAATGATTCTTGAGTTTGCAAACAAATCTTCTGTTGTGATTCTGAACTAACCATTTTGGTTGTTCCAAATGCATCCCCTTATCCAAAAAACTCCATGTAAAACAATTTTAACATCTAGTTGTACTAACAAAACTAGTGCTAACACAACATGAATCGAAACACACTTTTAACAATTGGTGAGAAACTTTCGTGGAAATCAATACCTTCCAAATACCCTTCTACTACCAATCATGCTTTGAACCTTTCATCTCTTACTATGTTTGATTTTATAAAAGGATATTCATCAAACACTACATCTCTGTCCATGATGATTCTGTGGGTAGTAGGATCCCCCAGTATGCACCCCTTAACATCATCACCATATCAAAAATCTGCTTGTTTGATTTGGGTACTACTTAGAGTGTTGATAAAAAACATAAGCATCACAACTAAATAATTTCACATTTGAGTAATTACTAGATGATCTATTCATACCTCTTTTGGAATCTTCCAGTCTTTTGCAACCGATGGTGACCGAGTTACCAGATATCACAACTGCTTATGTACACAACTATTGTTGCAACTTGGCATTACTGAACATTCCTATCCGGTCCCAAATTTGTTTCAATACTTTCCAATTTCCATGGATATGAACCTACCTTCATCATATATTCTCAAATACTTGATTTCCCTGCCAAAACATCATCCTTTCTATAGACCCACCTTTCTAACCTAGAAACACTAATCCACCTAGAACTTTTCATTCGAACAACTTTGACCAAATCAGGTCAAACCAACCCAAGTGAACCTTTGCCTCTCACCTCCAAAGACTTCATACTGGAGTCTAAGTGATCCACCTTAACATGAACATTCCCTTGACTAGATCCATCCAAGTTGGCCAAGTAAGCCTTCACCACATACCTCTAGGACAATTTACAATGGATTTCACCAAGTCTTTTATAGGCTTTATTACGTGCAATCCATGGACACAATACCATAGGCTACCCAAAAACATGGACTCAAAAAGCCACATGCTTTGACCTAAAAACAAAATTTAACTCATTAACTCTTTTAGTGAGTTAAGGCTAACCCAACAAACATGTCCTTCTACATATTCAATCTACCTAAATCTACATCTATAATTTTCATAGGTGACTTGATAAACTAGGGGTACACATGTTTATCTAGGTCTTATAGACATATGTCCATTTACATGCAATCAATGTTTTTTTTAAATGCCAAAGTAAATAAAAAAAAAATATTACTTCATGGTGACTCAACCATCACCAAACTGCACCTTCGATATGAACACAAGTGGTGAGACACAACAGACGGAAAAAACTTCATCAACCATACCTAAAGTTTAATTTGCTTCTTTTGTGGAGTCCTCTTTGCATGCTTGTTGTCTTTTCCAACAATCCTTCTTGAGATGCCCAAATTTTCCACAGAACCAACATTTTCCCTTACCCTTATTGTCTTTTGACTTAGACCTAGTTGTACCTTTCTGACCTTTCCCTCCTTATGTAGATTGACCTCTGACCACCATTTCTTCTGTTGTTGAGGTTTCCTTATTGGATCTTCTCCTCATTTCCTCAGACAACAGAGCTCCCACAACAGTGTCATAATCAATGACATATATTGAGTTGAACCACATAGATGTTACTAGATGATCCCAAGAATCAGGAAACGAACATAGTAGTGTAACCTCCATGTTCTCATCTTCATACATTACGTCCATACTAGATAATTGACAAATTAGAGTCTTGAAAAAATTCAAGGGATCAACAATTTTCATGCCTTCTTTCATTCACAAGCTGTACAACTACATCTTCAAGAAGATTTTGTTTGTCAAGGACTTTTTCATTTACAAACAATCTTTTCCACAAACCCGTTGTTGTCTCCTCTTCAGTGATGTTAAACAAGACTTAATCTTTCAGACACAAACGAATGGTACTGAGGGCTCTTGCATCTAGATCTTTCCAGTCTTCATCTATCATGCTTGCTGGTTTCTTTGTCTTTTTAGCCAACACCTTTTGCAATCCTTGTTGCACAAAAAGATCATGCATCTTGAGCTTCCATAGCACGAAGCTATTCTTGCCGCTGAATTTTTCCACCTCAAACTTAAAACTTTGCACTTTTGCCACTAACAAAAAACTCCAAAACCACTACTTATAAAACCAAACCTTTATATGAAAAAATAACCTTATAATTCAATATTAAACCCAAAACTAAAATCAAACCCAAAACTAATGGTTAAAAATTTTAAAAAAATATTAAATAAATATTTTACACTTTAATAAAACCTTTTACCCAATACCACAAAAAAAATTCAACTCTTAAACTAATAATATTCTAATACATATCCTCCACCCACTTATGCCTTTAAAAAAATATCCTTTAAGCATAAAACATAGTCAAGCTTTCATACTATGTTTGCATAATAAGAAAAAAATCCACCTTAAACATATCTTATGCATTCCACATATTTATCCATAAAGGTAATCCTTTAAATAAAAAAATCCTCTTCATATATTACCTTGAAAAGAACCGTCCATCATATATTACCTTGAAAAGAACCGTCCATCGTTCATACCTTTCGAGTTCTCTACAAATATTGAGTTCTGTGCATATATCTGTGTACCAAGATTATCGTTTCCCCGCAAGGTGTATTCAATGATAACAACTCGTTATCCCTCCTCTTGCATGTGATGATATCCAACTATTCACGCCTTTCTTACCATACCGTTGGTTTTACGCTCGCATTGTTGTCTCACTAGAGCAACGTCCCGAAACAGAGCGTGCTTTCACTTTTTTTTTTTTCAGAAATTTCCATGCAGCTTATTCATGAAATATATTTTTCACTTGGAGCTTTGATATCACTTGTTAGGCAGTGGAAGCAAAACAAAGCATAAAACCAAAGCATCAATAAGCAAGTTTAAACTGAGAACAACAATCACACAATTGATATAGTGATTTATATGGAAATCCAATGCGAAAAAAATTATGGGCAATGATAATCAATATTCTTATTATTCAAGGGAGAATTACAATAGCCAACCCAGGAATACAACCATCCTCTCCTCTCATACACACAAAACCTCAGTATTGCATCTTGTTCTCACACAGTCACTACACATTGCACATTCACCTCTATGGATATGCTAGTATATATAAGATCTATCACACAGTTACATGAATTGATCATAAATAGATCACATAGTTACACCACCTGTTTACTTAAGAGTGCATGCATGCACATTCCAAATATAGTTGATATGCATGTGCATGTGACAACATGGAAAATTAGTTGGCACTTTTCCAACAATATATACTATATATTTTCATATGACATCTAAAATATTAATTCATTTCTGTCAAATGATAACAAAAAAAATACACTTTAAGAAATTTGATCCCTCTCGGTGCTTGATAGATCCGGATTTAAGATAAATCTATAGTGGTGATATGTTAAGAACAATGTAATGAAATGAGTAGTATTTTTTGTCAAAGTTGACATAATTATGATAGGATAAGATGCAATATATGTATATTATTATAGGTGTTTAATTCAATTGCAGTGTAAAAGTAAAGATGTATATGAGATTACTCATATCTCATGATAGTTTAGGCATGGTGTAATAGGATGAGATATACTATGTGTGAATAGTTATAGTTTTATTTTATACTTATACTCTAAATATGTAAATGAAGGTTAAATTATGAATGTCGGTTATTATTTTCTAACCATAGTAATGTACAAAATTATTTTTCTCAAATTTTCGATAAGAAAAATGAATTTTCAGTGGAAAACATGTCATCCGAGTTGTTTCTCCTACTTGAATTGCTTGTGATTATGTTTCATCTTGATCAAGATTGTGTCTTGGCCTACTACTCATACTCATGATTATGTGTCATCCTACTATGTTTGGTGTTTTCTCTTGCTCATGAAGAGGATTTTCTAGATTTATTGCTTGTGAAGAGGTGTTTCCTACTCAATTACTAGATTGGCTTCTTAGGAAGAGGTGTGTCCTATGTGGTTTCATTCTTGTGAATATGTCTGTCTTTTGCTGTTTGGTGTTGGTTCTTACTCAAGGTTTTGTCTATTTGTGAAGAAGTATTTTCTATATTTAGCATTTTGGTTATATTTTTTATTAAAATATCAATTTTAATTCAATTTTAAATTAGCTTTGATCACCCAAAATTAGTTTTGAATGGAAATAATATTTCTTTGTGGTTTTGAAATTAATATTTTTTCGCGGTTTGGAATGGGCATACTAGATCTCTGCGGTTTTGAAATTATATCTGTATGGTTTTGAATGAGAATAATACTTCTTTTTTTTTCTTCTAAGATTATATATCTAGGGTTTTCAACGCCAATAATATATATATTTTTTAAGGAGATATTTTATTTCTAAGATTATATATCTAGGGTTTTGAACGTGAATAATCTCTGTAGTTTTTACCTTTTTTGCCCAGAATAATCTTTGTAGTTTCTCTGGACTTATGCCATCTTCAGAAATTATTTTTTGGCTTCTTCAAAGGGTTGAGCATTTGGACATCTAAAATAAGGTGAATCACTTTTTACTTTGATTCAATTTTAATTTTACGTAAAGAGATTTAAATATATTTTATTTATTTATTATTTTAAGTTTTAGAAGTAAAAGTTGATTTGAGAGATAAAATCAATCCATAATAATAATTTTTCTCTTCTTTTCAATATGAGCACTCCACCACCTATTCCAAAAACTCACCCTAACAAGGGGAGGACCCCCAAAATCACCCTAGAGATCCTTTACGATTATATGAAATCAGTAGAAAAAAAAAGAGGAGAGAGATGTCAAAATCCAAATAGAGTTAGAAACATTAGAAAAAAAGAGTGAAGAAAGAGACGTAAAACTCAAAATAGAGCTAGAGGCAATGATTGATAAAAAATTTTAAAATACCATTCAAACTCAAATAGAGGATAGATTCTTAGGGTTCAAGAGTGAATTGGAGACAATGAAAGATAGAATTCAAGAAATGGAAAAACATAAACAATCAACCCAAGAAGGAGGGGTTGAAGAAAATCAAAACTTGAGAGATAGGATTAA
>CBVK0100466093.1:0-12629 GCA_900067695.1 Picea abies | reverse complement strand
CTTAACTCAACAAAAGTATGTTGATCTTGGAAAGCTTCTCTTAATGCTTTTCGAGCACAGAAACAAAATTCTAAAGAATCACAAGTAATCACTTACCCTCTTAAGGTCCGATAGACCAATTATGTCTTAGTGGACGTTAATCATCATCATCATCAATATATCTTTGTCATATTAATAAATATGCATTCTAGGAAATAAAAATTTAGAAGGTTGCAAAATTTCATTCTACAATAGAGAAGTTACCTCAAAAGGAAGGAGGCTCTAAGAAAAACTGTTTTCAAATTGATTTATCTAATTTTTTTTTAAAAATGCCAAAAATTGTTGTCAAATTGATTTATCCAAATCGTTTTTTTAAATGCCAAAAGTCACTAGGCACAACTTTCTTTGATGATGTTTCCATCTCTAAAGTCTTAATAACATATGACTTGGAAAAACCTTACTAATAACAATAGGATATGATTTCTATGAAATGACTATAAAAGAAGTGCATAATATTTCTATAGTTGAATACCACTTGTATGGGTTTGTCTTGCAAGGATGTTTTAAAATTTTCCTAGATTCTGAGAAACAACCAAAGTCAAGACAATAGTTGCATGACACTGCCTTTGATGGAAAAAATCCATAATGTGTTGGAAGGAGGATAAGGGTTTGTGTTATGAAACACATCGAACCACTAAAATACATTTTTTTCTTCTTTTATCTTTCTATGTTGCATCTCAAACTACGTAGATGTAGTATGTTCTCATTTATCAGCACAAGTTGATGACGATGTCTTGATTCCTTATGTTTTTCTAATAACCTTTTTAAGGCATTAGTCTATGTCTTTTTTATGACAACTTTTGAGTCTTAAAAGACATTTTTATTTACATCTTAAAGGACCTCCTAGATAGCTTGTGGAAAAAAAATCTACATTTAATTATTATAGTCTTCTTATGCCATTAAAGGATTCTTTTTTTTATTCACCAAAACAAATTATACTCAAAGCATGAATTGTGATTACATTCTCCATGTACAAAGAACTATTAGAAGAAGAAAAAAACTATGATTTCTATAAAAACATAATAGCGACCTCCATAGTCCATATGACCACAAGAAAGTGTATTCCCATTTTATATCACACCATTAAATTTTTAAAGACTTGTAAAGACTTCATATACATTATTTAATGGGAAAACACAATTAAAACTATTATAATCTCAATCAAGGATTTGAACAACTTCTTACAAAAAATCACAAGTTGGGGAAGAACCCTACATTATCTCCTTGTTCTTCCTCTACTTCTCTCCATTCACCTAATCCTTTCATGTTCTTGAGGAGACTTAAATTATATTGAATTTACCATTGATCTGATTCTTGGGAGGTCACTACCCAATGCACCTACTTATAGCTTATCACACATTGATACTGAAGAACCAAAGAAACAAATGAAGTAGATTCTAGAGGCCATGTGAATTAAATTGAGTTCATCCCCGTGTGGCTTTATTAAATTCATTATTCCAAAGAAGGAGATGAATTAATGAAACTTGGTGATGGATTACATGGCTCTCAAAAAAATCATGGTTAAGAATAAGTATCTTCCTCCAAGGATTGAGGAAATATTGGATTATTTGGTGAGATAACTATTTTACTAAGATGGACCTCCAATCAAGCTATCAATAGGTCCATATAAAGATTAGGGACACATGGAAAACCACTTTTAAAACTAAATTTGTTATTTTCAAATGGCTAGTTATATCACTTGGTCTCACCAATGCTCCAAAAACATTTATAAATCTCATCAATGATATACTTAGGCCACATTTTGGACATTGTGTTATCATCTACATTTATGACATGTTTATCTTAAAAAATATTTGGGATGAGCACCTCCATCATGTTCATACCATTATGGATCTATTATGTACTCACAAGGAACCTCCACCATGTTCACACCATTATGGATCTATTATGTACTCATGTGCTATAGGTGAAAAGGTACAAATATTTGGTTGGGTAAACTATTGTTCATTATTTGGTATTTCTTATATTCCATGCTACTATTTAGGTTGATCCATTCAATGTTAAATATGTTTTGGTTTGTCCTATGCCTCACTCAACTATACAACTCAATTTTTTTTTGAGAGGACTAAATTTATATTGCAAGTTTATACCTCATTTCTCAAATAAAGCGCATCCTCAACACAATCTTTCCAACTGTCCATAGTGATACGAATATCCTTAGATGTCAATTATTTCTTAAATACACATAAACATCTGAAGAGATTCGGAAATTGAAGATCGATATGACTATTTGCAAAATATCATGTGAAAATGCTTACTTATCCATAAATTTCGTTAACATTGATGAATAACTTGCGAAAATATGAAAACTAACACAACATAAAATAAAAGAACTTAATAAGGAAACAATTGATAACACAATTCTCCCCTCATGGGATACATCTCTGGGTCCCTTTTCAAATAATGAGACTTCTCTTCAGTAATATCAAATATGCTCTTTTTACAATGATGACTTACAATTCCAAATTTGAAGACACCCTTTAATTCTGCTACTCAATACAAGCAACAGAGGTTACCACTAAATTGCTCATGAAATTTTGAGAAAAATGAGTATAAACTTGACTATGTTATGAACATGTGCTTAAAGACCCCCTTTTGCACTTATAATGAGACTTTGAGTCTCATACAAGACATACTAGACTAAGAATTTCATACACAACACTTTTACAAAAAATCGACATTACCATTAGATTGCTCTCAAAATTCTGAGAAAAATGAGTATAAACACTCTATACTTCCCTCCAAGAACCCAATAGCACACAAAGAGAGACAAACCCAAAACTAGGGATACCTCTTACACAAAAATTGAGGCAATCATATATGGCACGAATTTCCATGTCATAACTAGACATGCATTACAATGTTCATACAAGGGTCGAAGGCTAGGTTTAAATACGGCTAGTCTGCCAAACCAACCCCCTATATACTCGGGCTTCATAACTAAACCTTTAATATAAATACATTTGTTTGTTATAATAAGACCTACATGTGGCACATTGGTTGGAGGTTATAGTTAAGACTTTGGAATGTTCCATGGAAAATTATCGTGGAGGTCATGGGTTTGATTCCCATTCGACCCAACCATTTTGATTCTCCCTTAGCCATTATTGGCCAATCAGAGAGTGCCACATGGCACTCTCTAGTTGATCCACTTGTCTGCATAGTCAACATCTTGCCACATCATCTACCACCTGCACTATACGGTCATGTGGTTTCAACTCCACATCACCCGTACAACTTGCCATGTGTCACTTTTGGATAGGTCAAACTAGGTGCCAAAAATGCCAAAAATGAGTGACATGTGGAAGCCTCTCATGATACCACATCATATTGCTAATGTTAGCATAACATCAAACTGACAGTTGTTTGGATGGCCACATGGAATCCTATGGGCATGCCACGTGGCAGCCCCATTTTGTTTGTTTTTGCCAAAATTTAAATGGCCATAAATTTCTCATATGAACTTCGCTTGAGCCCATTCAAATTGCATTCAAAATATCTCACCAAGATCTACACAATGAAGTCATTTTAATTAGAATTTGAGAATATAATTTTTTTAGTGTTATGGATCCTCCTAGATCTTTTGGAGCATTCCTGATCCTCCTGGATCACAGCTTCCCACTGAAGAACTTTTGGACCTCCAAAAGTATGGATCATTCCAAAATGAAGTGAGGATACTTCCTCCTCACTTGTCTCGTGTCATCCATATTTCCTTCTTGGATAATGAGCCCAACTCATCCTAATGATAACAAATACTTAAACAACATTGTTGACCAAGTTAACCATTCCCTTAAATTCACAAATTCCGCCATTCATTGTTGCAGTAGCTAACAATACTACACTGATTAGTAATAAATTGAACAACGAAAATGAACCATCAACACAGATTCAAAAGAGAATCAACCATCAACACATTTTCCCTTCTTAATAGGAACAACATCAACCAAAGGACTTGTTTTATCTTCAATCGTAGGCTGTAAATATGGATCCTAGATACTAGCATTAACTAGCATTTTCACATGCCTTGTAGTGAAAACTATCAAATTTGTCTTCATATGATGAGCTCTCACAATGAAATAAATCCCATCCTTGAAAAGATGATACTTGTTTTATTCCTTGTAGAAAATGGCCTTCCTGTCATACAAGTATGGACTTCCCAAAACCATCCCACAAATGTCAAGTGGAACCATGTCTAAATCTACCTCATAGATGAAACTGGATGTGATTGCAAACCGTAACTTACATTGCTTAGTTACTTGTACATGAGCATTATCACAAATCCATCCCAAAGGATATGGTCTTAGATGAGGCCTAGTTTCTAATCCCAAATTATGAACTACTTTCTTTGAAATAAGATTTACTTGTGATCCACTATCAACAAGTGTATCAATCTTATTGTGCTTTGAGATAACTCTTAAATTAAATAATTCATTTTCTTTCCTTCCATTAGGTATTACTTTAGCCTTTGCAGAAAAAGTACATGAACTCAAAATTGCAATAGAATATTTACCTTTGATTCCCATAGTTGTAACCTTAGTTTCATCCTCAGAATATGATCCAAGATCCTGAACTATGGTCGTATTCTTCTTTTTACCCTTCCAAGGTTGATCCCACTTTGGCTTCAGTTCTGGATGCATATTCCAACAATGCTTCTCATCATGTCTTTTCTTCTCGCAATGAGAACATGTAGGCTTCTTCTTTTCATGCTTCTTCATTGTAGTTGTTTTCTAACTCTTCCCTTTTTCCTCTGATTGCTCCTTGAATGCATGTGGCTCCATTAACTCATCTTCAACAACATGCTTTCCTTTGTTGGGTTCAGGATGAGTAGCTTGTGTTGATACTTTGTCAATATTAGTAGGATTAAACATCAAAATAGTATATTGAATATATGAGTGCATACCACCAGTATACTTCAAAAGATTTCCAGGAGTATGTAATGGAATTCCCAAAGACAATGCCTTCTTCTTAAGTTCCCGTGTATAAGCTTGAACATTTTTCCATTTTCCTTGTCGTAAATGTTTCCAAGAAATCATTGTTGTTTGCATATAAGATAATGGATAAAATTTATTTCTTAATGAAACAAAAAAATTCAATCCAGGAAGATATTATTTTACCATGTTGACTAAGATCAACTTGTGTCCAAATCTCCCACCGTATCAAAGCTATGTTGCTTAGGCGAAGAGTAGTCAATTGTATCCTTTCAGTGTCTCATATGATTTTTTGTATCCTACAGTATACTTCAATCTGTTTGACCCAATTATCCAACTTCTCTTCATTCAACTCTCCATCATAGATAGGAAAATCAAACTTTACATCTAGCTATAAAAAAGGCATATCATGAGAATCAAAAGACTTCTTAGAATTATTTTTCCTCTTATGAGAATAATGGTCACTTTCATCCAAAGAAGAAGATGATGATGATGACGGGGACAAAGGAGGCTTTGGAGGTTCTTTACCTTCTCCTTCGTCTTTAACTTCTTCAGTTTTTACGAATGTAATTTATCCCTTGGTCTTCTTTTGATCCTCATACATTTCTTCCACAATAGCCTTCATTAAATTAAATTCCTTGAATAAATCATCTTCAAAGTCATAAGGACCCAACCTTCTTGTTGAAACCATCTTTCCTCTTCGAGTGAAGCTCCTTGAACCGTTTTCAGGATTTTAACTTGCAAGCTTTCCTTCACCTTGCTTAGATTTGGACCTCATAAGCATTCACTTGCAAATACACATCAAAACTAGCTCTGATACCAACTTCATCCAAAAATCCTTAGATGTCAATTATTTCTTAGATACACATAAATGTCCAACCAGATTCGGAAAATGAAGATTGATATGATTGTTTGCAAAATATCATGTGAAAACGCTTACTTATCGATAAAATTCATTAATAGTGATGAATAACTTGCGAAAATATGAAAAATAACACAATAGAAAATAAAAGAAATTAATAAGACAAGAGTTGATAACGAAGTTCACCCCTCCTGGGCTACTTCTCTGGGTCCCTTTTCAAACAATTAGACTGCTCTGCATTAATCTCAAATATGATTCTTTTACAATGATGACTTACAATACCAAATTTGAAGACACCCTTTAATTTTGTTGATGAATCCAAGAAACATAAGTTACCACTAAATTCCTCACGAAATTATGAGAAAAATGAGTATAAAATTGACTATGTTTTGAACAGGTCCTTAAAGACCCCCTTTTGCATGCATAATGAGACTGTGAGTTTCATACATGACAAAATGGACTAAGACTTTCATACACAACACTTTTACAAACAACCAACATTGCCATCAAATTCCTCTTGAAATTTTGAGAAAAATGAGTATAAACACTCTATGCTTCCCTCCAATAAATCAATAGGACGAAAAATGAGACAACCCCAAAACTAGGGACACCTCTTGCACTAAATCGAGGCAATCATCTATGGCAAAAATTTCCATGTCACAACTTGGCACACATTCTGATGTTCGCGCAGGGGTTGAAGGCTAGGTTTAAATAGGGCTAGTCGACCAAACCGACCCCCTATATACCCGAGCTTCATAACTAAACCTTTACTGTAAATATGTTTGTTTGTTTTAACAAGAACTGCATGTGTCACAATTATAGGAGGTTATTGTTAAGACTTTGGAATATTCCATGGAATATTATCCTAGAGGTCATGGGTTCAATTTCAATTCAATCCAACCATTTTGATTCTCCCTTATCTATTATTGGCCAATCAGAGATGCCATGTGGCACTCTCTGGTTGGTCCACCTATCTGCATAATCAACATCCTACCACATCATTTGTCTCCTGTATTGTATGGTCATGCCATGCCAATGCCACGTCACCCATATGGCCTTCCACGCATCACTTCCATATAGGTCCAATTAGGTGCCAAAAATAAGTGACATGTGACAACCTTTCATACTGCCATGTCAACATGACAACTATATGGATGGCCACATGGCAGCCTGTGGTCCTGCCACATGGCACCCCTATTTTGCATGTTTTTTCCAAACTTTAAACTACCGTAACTTTCTCATAAGAACTTTTTTTGAGCCCATTTGAATTTCATTGGAAAGGTCTCGTCGAGCTCTACACAACGAATTCATTTTCATTAGCGTTTGAGAATATCAATTTTTGAGAGTTCTAGATCCTCCTGGATCTTTTTTAGCATTCCAAATCCTCTTGGATCACATAGTTTGCTTGGACTACAGAGGATAATGCCACCTTTAAGCATCTAAAATAGATATTATGTTGTGTTCCCTTTCTTTGTTTTCTATACCTGTAGCAACCTTTTGAGATAGAGTTGGATGCTTCCCACCATGCTATTTGGGTTGACCTCAAACAAGATGGTGATATAGTTTCTTATCATTTTGAATGTTTGTTTAATGATAAGATCCAATAGAGTGCCTATGATAAATAATTCTATGCCCTTGTCCAAGCTATCAAATCATGGCAGCACTATAAATTGGGTAAGGAGATGGTGCTCCACATTGATCATCATTCTTTGATTTTCTTAAACACAAACAAAACATTAGGAGCAGTGACACATCAAATGGGAATCCTACATTCGACATTTTCAATTGGTAGTAAAACATAAGGATGAAAACACCAACCAAACAATCAATTTTCTTAGTCACCCTCCAATCTTCATGCACTTGGTTCTTGCAAATGATAACTAAAAGCAACAATACTATTCATATCTATATTTTGGTCCCATATTGCATGCCCTCCAATACCCACAAAGGTAAACCAGTTTACTTTTCTTAGATTTCCATATCAAAGATGGATGGTTATATAAATTGCAGTGGCTCTGCCAACACATGATGGAAAGATTCTTCTAATCAAGGAGGCCCATGCATATTCTTTTGGGGGCCTCTTTAGCATCAACAAAACTTTGTATCGCTTATGACATTATTTAATTTTTCCTACCATGAAGAAGAAATTTAGTGCTTTTATCTGGATTTACACTTTTTGTAGTACCCCAAAGCCTACCAAATGCAATATGGGACTCTCCCATCCAATACCCATTCCTACATGCCCATGGGAAACTATTTCTCTTGATTTTTTAAGTGGCTTTCCTATGACCACCCAATGTCATAATGCACGATTTTTCATTGAGAGTCATTTCTCTAAAATGGTAATTTGCAAGATGCCCATTTTTCCCCCACATATGGGCACATTTGGTCTCCCTCTATTTACTATATTCAATCAAGAATCTAGGACATTCCTTAGCCATTTCAGGAAAACACTTTGGTATCTGGGGGTTTGCAAATTCCAATTTTCAACCACCTTTTATTCTCAAAACAATGATATGATTGACAAAGGTGAACAATTACACCCTCATTCATGCCCTTCACATGTTCTAGAACACCATGGGAGCTTCACCTTTTAACTAATATCTTATCACATATTGGTTGTGGAGCTTGATTATCTTCCTGATTCAGCGGTCCTTGCTTTCAGCCGTATTTACACCCCAGAAGTATGTACACTCTTCCACGCGAAGGAGTGCAAAGAGGGGGTACCCCCACTGAGGGGTTTGGGGGGGCTATCCCCCTGGCTGGGGGGTCTGGGGGAAAGCGGGCCCCCAGAGGG
Organism: Picea abies; assembly: GCA_900067695.1. Classification (NCBI taxonomy): domain Eukaryota; kingdom Viridiplantae; phylum Streptophyta; class Pinopsida; order Pinales; family Pinaceae; genus Picea; species Picea abies. Next base: position 3,982 of record CBVK0100466093.1, on the reverse strand, counting down.
GGTTCGGGGGCAGTGTCCCCCGAAGGAAAAATTGCCTTGTAAATGTATATTGTAATTTCATTGTAAATCTGGACCGTTCATTATAAGGTCGTAGATCGAATGGTAGAGATTATGTTAGGGTTTTTTTCCATAGAAGGCAACCCTCTTTTATGAGGGAAATGTATTGCGGCTATGGTTGATTGTGAATATTGTATTCTAAGAGAGGAGACTGTGAGAGAAAGAAGAGGGAGTTACAACGGGTTTTGTTGTAGGTTGTATCCCTTCATTTGTTGGATAATAATAAAGGAAGGACCTGGCAATTGCTCTGGTGGACGTATCCCACATTGGGTGAACCACGTAAATATGTGTATCTTTTGTGTTTTGTTTCCGCATTTGTTTTATTTTATTACTCTGCAGTCCTGTTTTTCTAACATCACATTCATTCATAAAAGGGATTTTAAAATTGTGAAAAATAGAGTCTTGATATATTATACGTATTGGGGGAGAGGATGTGGGGTAGAGGGGGGTTTATAGGTATTTTGGGGTATAAAAAGGATTATATGGTAAAAATAGGGGATATCTAGTAAAAATAGGGGTTTTTTTAAACCAATGTAGATCCATATTAAACCCGAATCTATCAAGCATCAAGAGGGTTCAAATTTCTTAATGTGTAAATTTTGATTTATATGTTGTTATCTAAATATGTATATGTATGTGCACAATTTTTTTTTAATTGAGTCGACTTTATTATTATTATTATTATTATTATTTTAATGCAATGCTATCTAATATAACATCACACTAATGTGACAACATCTCCCCCATACTAGGTTGTATAGAACCTCGGTACTCTCGGTGCAATCAAAGATGTGTTGGAATGGGGGTTTAACAAAAGGATTTTGGGAGGTAGTTACCAATATCTTGTGAAAATAGAAGTATTCTTTAATATACCATGAATGCATGTGTTGTTATTCCAAAGTTCACTAAGTGTATACCCTTTCTATCTCACACATAAATAGTGGAAAAATTATCTACACATCGTCCATCACAATTATAACTAGGAAATTCATTTCTCCATAGTCTATTATCCTTTTGGGTCTGTTCACGAGGAATTTAGCTTGTTGACCAATATATTATCAAGGTCATTCATAAAGGGGGTTTAAAATTGTGGAAAATAAAGACGATATATTGTAGGTATTGGGGTTGGAGGGGCTGGGGGATGCTTAGGGGTTATAAAAAAGGTTACCTAGTAAAAAATGTGTTTTTTATTGGAAATATGGATTGGTAAGGGGTCTCAACAAAGGATTATGGGAGACATTTATCAATATCTATTAAAATTAGGGGTATTCTTTAATATTTCGTGAATGCATGTGGACCCCATAGGTCTGTTATGGTTTTCAACCTCCCTATGAGCTCCTAATGCTCCTACACCTTGATAATTCACCTAAACAATAAAAGGAACAAAAAAGAGTTTCCTGTTTGCATGATACATTGACTCATATACAAACTCATGTGCAATGTAGTCTTGTTTATGCATGGAAAAAGTAGAATCTCTAGAAAGATCGATATTAATTCCAAATGGGTGATTGTGTTTGGATTATTTTTCCAAAATTGTGCTTTAAAGGATAACAGCATCACAAACTCTAACTTCTTAGCTAGGGTTCCTATACCATTATTTGGAAAGTGTGACAAAATGGATTAAATTTGGACATCCTATCTCAACTAGGCATCCATAGAGTGATTAATGTGAACCATTAAAATCTATACAAACCATGTCATATAAAAGAGGAAGTTCTCATCGCACATCCCACTCACAATATTCATGAGTTTTAGAATCAATTGCAACAAGATACAATGTTGGAACTTGGAAGTGCACACTCATTCACTACAACATGGCTCTTTCTTATTTTCTTATTTAGTGGGGAGAGCATGGACATTTCCCAACTCATGCCAAGTGGTCCACTGTTAACAATTTTAAAGAAAAATTACCACATTTGTGTGAGAAAGTGGGGACACTTTTAGGTTAACCCAGGGGAATTGATATGATCTAAGAAGTAGTGCAACAATTTGATATCAATGTAACTATTGTTTTTTTATTATATCTATGGAAAGTATTGGAGAGCTTGAAAATTAAATAGATAGTTCATAATGTATTTGATTGGGTCAATTTTGATGTAAATGTAAACCTCTAAACCACAAACCCTAGTTGAGAGAAGAAACCCACTATCATGAGGAGAAAATTAACCCCAAAGCATAAACAACGATGAGAACATCAAGATAAGACAAGATCCTCAAGGAAAAATGACTTATCCTCCTTAAGAGATGGAAGTCGATCTTGACATAGTCGAAGTGATGGTTGTGTAGCGTCATCAAATTTGGGAGGATACCTTGGTTACAACCCTCATTTATCAAGCTAGATGTTGCAATTTTGATGGGTGAATCTCCTTGAGGAATATGCCTCCGTTGTCTTCAATGTGGAGTCTAGTGGGGGTTGCTTGAATCAATGGCACAACCTAATGTTGTAAGTTTGATGGGTGAATCCTCCTTGGAAAAGCTTCCTTGGTTGTATCCATTCTGGAGGGTAGTGGGGGTTTCATGAATCAGTGGCACAACTTGGTTATCTACATCGGTTCACATCTTGGCTTTCTCCACTTTACTATCGAAAACCAGTAAAGAGAAATAGTTTTTTCTGCAAATGTTGAGGATGATGTCATCTACCCACAAGATGGGGTGTACCATAGAAGCTAGGGGTATTGGATTACTACGAAGCTAGGGGAGGAGTTTGGAGTTGATGCTGGCTAGTTGAGGGTGCACTCAAGTACATGATATAATGTATTCAAGAGCCATAGTGTAGTAATTCTAGTGAGATCCAGAGCTGGTGAAAATGGAACTAAAGGCTTTTATTGTGTGTTGGGGCCCTAAAGGGAAAATGTAATACCCTAGTTTTGAGCCCCATATTAAATAATGTATTTTGTTAAAGAAAGGCCAGTGTGCCTAGGAAATGTAATGTTTTGACCATTATTAATAATAAATACTTCACCAGATTCTAGATGGACAAGGACAAGATTTATAGGGGGCTATTATTCCACAAGAGAGGGGGCTTGAGGGGCTAAGTATTTATTTTATATTTTTATTTACCCATTTTTTTTTTAATGGAGAATATCGATTACATGAGCTTCTTGGATAAGGCCATGTGTTTCTTGATTTCCAAGAATTATATAAACTCGTCCTTGGTCTGTTTGGGGGGTTTCTTATTCATCACTCATGCACTCATTCACTGATTCACTCATTCATTTGTTCATTCATCCATTCACTCTTTCACTCACTCTTCATTCTCCCTTCATGTTTTGGCTTGGAAAGGAGAAACAAATTATGGAGAGGATCCATGATTTGGTTGGTAGTAATGATTGTTGGTGTATTCTAGCCATGAATTAAGGCTTCCATGTCTGAGATGCTTTCTCATGTGTTCAACATTGCTCATAGTTGTGAATCTTGAGAGTCCCAACATGGAGATTCTTGATCAATTGCATTGGAGCCCTGGAAGGAGATGAACAGCCCGAGGGACTACGTGGAAGAGAAGGGGGTCCATTCTCTTGGGTTGTGCAAGATGGGTAGAAGAGAGATGGTGTACTTTGGATTGTTATGTGTGCTGAGAATCCTATGAGATCTTGAGTGTTGATTGGTTTGGGAAATCGAGTGACACTCTGGAACTATCATTGTGGATTCATAGCCCTGGCTCGGGGGTGACATTGTTGTTGAGACTTGGAAGAATAGTGGCTATGGTTGGGTGGAACTTCCTTGGTCTACAGCCAGTTGGTGATTCGTTTTATGAAATATAAGTGCTTTCTGTCATGGTTTTATTTACCTGTGTATTTATTATGCTTTGTATTTATTTATCTATGAAATTCATATATATAATATGCATGCTTGTTGTTTATTGTTGTGCATGGCATATGTCTCATTTATTTATGTTGTAGCATGAATCTTGATCTATGCATGTGAA
>CBVK0100466051.1:0-11039 GCA_900067695.1 Picea abies | reverse complement strand
TTATTAATTGAAGTTTATGTTGATGATATTATTTTTGGTAGTGATGATGATAGGTTAAGCCAGAAATTTACAAAAGACATGCAGAATGAATTTTAAATGTCATTACTTGGAGAACTATTCTTCTTTCTGGGACTTCAGATATGTCAAAGCAACCAAGGAATTTTTATTTNNNNTTTTTATTTCTCAAACCAAGTATATCAAAGAAATGCTAAAGAGGTTCGGAATGGAAGATTGCAAGCCAGTTATCACTCCCATGCAAACCAGTTGTAAGTTGAGCAAAGATGATGATTCAAAGTCTACATATCAGAGGCAATATAGGTCAATGACTGGCAGCCTACTTTATGTGATAGCATCCAGACCAGATGTAATACAGGCAATTGGACAGGTGGCATGATTTCAAGTAGCACCAAAGGAATCACATGTATTAGCAGTGAAGATGATCTTCAGATATCTCAAAGGAGAAAAAGAGTTTGGATTATGGTATCCAAAAGGAAAAGATCTATCACTTATTTCCTACATAGATGCAGATTGGGCAGGTTGTATTGATGATCGAAAAAGCACCAATGGAGCAACGTTCTACTTAGGTGAGTGTTTGGTATCATGGCTAAGAAAGAAACAATCATCAATATCTCTATCTACAGCCGAGGAAGAGTATATTGCAGCAACAACATGTTGTACACAGGTTCTTTGGATGAAACAAACTTTAACAGATATACAGGTTGAGTATGATGATCCCATTCCAATATATTGTGACAATACAAGTGCCATCAATATCTCAAAAAACCCGGTGATGCACTCCAAGACTAAACACATTCCAATCAAGTATCACTTTCTACGGGAACAGGGTGCAAAAAATAACATCAGAGTTGAGTATGTGGACACAAAATAACAAGTGGAAAACATATTTACAAAACCACTTCCACGGGAAGCCTTTGAATATCTTCTCCAAAGACTTGGAGTTATTTCTACTCCAAAAATGAATGCTTTTTGAATTCGTTTTGAATTCTTATCTTATATGTCTTATATGTACATGAGGAAGCACCATAAGAGGGCAGTATGTTAGGGGGAGTATCCCCGGATGGAAATATACCTTTTCCATTGATGACAAAGGGGGAGATATTTATCAGATGTAGAGGACAGAGGCATGGTTCTAGGAGGAGTAGATTTATCACATGTAGAGGATAGAGGCATGGTTCCAGGGGGGCATGAGTGATATGATTTCAGTGTTGCACCAGATTGTTTCCATCAATACCAAAGAGGGAGATTGTTGATTAAGGGTTGTCATTGATGTCAACCCTTGAAGAAAGCCCTGTAGTAGAAAGGTTGGGTAATGGACCCAATATTGTTTCATGTAAATATGACTCATTATTGTTTTTCCATGGTTGATAAGAAGTAAATATGGATGAACTCCAAAGTGGTCCCCTTATGGTGAAAGCCCTCACAGGAAGATGCTTTGTGGAGTAAGAGAACCCATGATTAATTATGGAATAATGAGATGAAGGAAAGTGAATTTGTCAAGGAAAATATCCTAGATGGATAGTTCTTGTCATGTCATTTCTGGTGGTATGTGGAACGCCACATAATTCCTCATGGTTAGAGAGTTATGGCCATGAGAAGTTGGAGACCCCAGGTTTGGGTAATGGACCCAAGGTTGTTTGATGGGTAATGGTATGAGTTATGATATATTTTATGATAATACTATTCTACATGGATAGTACATTTCATTCCATTTATGGTGGTATGTAGAAAGTCACATAACTCCTCATGGTTTGAGAGTTATGGCCTTACGAAGTTGGAGGACCCTCACATGTCATCTAGAAGCCCCAAAAGGTCAAAGTAGTCAAAGAGGTTTAAGAGATTTTAAAAGGTAAATAATAAAGTGAAGTGATGAGTGTATTATAATTCAATGTGAATACAAAATAAATTATTTCAATAATAAATTTAATGGAGAGATTAGAAGTGGACCCAACCCTAAAATAAGGAAAGTGAGTCAAGTGACTTAGAATATGTTTTTAAGGAAGCTACTTGGAGAGTATAAATAAGAGGCAAGGTTCTCTCATTTGAAACACACTTGAGCATATTGAATATCTATAGGTGTTTGAGGTAAAAAATGATATCTAAGCCGAAATTATGAGGAAAGTGAAGAAATGAAGGCCAGAATGCAGGGAAGGATAAATTCTTTTGATGGTGCTTTCTGACGCAGTGTCGCACCCGCAGGTACACCTGCTCATAGGATCTTCTCTTTCCACGGCCCGAAGAACACTAACCAGTCCTTCTATTTCCCTATCAGGAAATCTGCACCCACATATCTCTTTGCGTGACTCCCCCTCTCTTTACTGATCGGGGAATTGGACTTCACAACCTTGCGAGGTCAGTTATTGAGCGTAGGACTCTCGAATCTCCGAGACCCGATATGAGTCAATGCTGACCCTTCCGTTCCTTTGTCAAGACTTTCTCTATCGATATCTCGACACTCGCGGTGTCGAGAAACTCGGTTCTCTGACTCCCGAGTCCCAATATGTCGAAACTCCGATGAGCTCGTGGCTTTGAATTTTCAACGGTCCCGTCACCTCATCAGGATTTCGGACATCGCGAGATCGCGAATCCTGATGTCCAATGTTTTGGGACTGTACTTTTCCTGAACCCTGATATGGTGTGCTACCTTTCCACCACCAGCTCCTATGGCCCCACACTGTACTTGTAGCCGTCGGGATATCGCGTATCGCGATTTCGTGACTCTTTTTACCAAATCTTCAATTCCTTTCTTACGAAATCACGATAGGCGATTTTACGAATAATCCAATGCCCCTGGCTGGCTTGGATCAACGACTCTGCCCCTTCTGAGCTTTAAACACTATGGGAATATCTGTAGTATCCCCCTACACCCCCGCGAGATCCAACGGCTCATGGAGATTCGCTGATTTTCCCTGGAAGATATTGACCGTCCGTTCCTCCTTATGCAATCCATGAAATGACTAAGTGTTCTTCCACAGAACTTATCCACCTGCATGCAAACTTGCAACGCTTCTTGCCAACCTTCAAGGCACAAATTTTCTACGTTGTCCTTCAACAAATTTGAAGGTCCTATCCCTCCTGAGATTTTCCCCATGACCTCAAGTCCTTCAAGAAAACTCTTGCATGCACTCCTTGCGGCAAACCTTCAACTACGTCAAAGTGTTGAAGTCACTTGACTCTGCGCACACCTGCAGCAGCAATCTATCAAATGCTTCACTCAATTTCACAACCCTAAGACTTTTACCTGGCCTACACACTCCTTGCATGGATCCTGTGCCCAACTGCACTTCTGGATGAATGAGAACAAAAACTATCTCTATCTGAACCCTCTGTCAACGCACTCCTTACGGACACTTCAACTGCACTCCTTGCAGAAATTCTCTGGCTCAAATAGAGAAACAATTGAAACTCATTCCATCTCCCTCTCAGACTTCAATTCATACATGAAATCACATACACAACATATAAAAGAAAATGTATAACAGGAAGAAAACGTTCATGAGCCTATCATTCAGCACCAATACACAGAGAACAACACAAACCATGAATTTGAATCAAAGCTTTCTATTAATTCAAATGTCTGTACATGGGTGTTTTTACACAGCTCTCTGCTTCTTCTTGCTCCAAATTCTTTTGAATGATGTTACAATGCATAATGAGGGTGTCTATATCTTATTTCCCTCTTGCGCTCTACAACTGTATAGTCTAGAATTAAATTCTATCTACTTTACATTAACTATTTTAAATGTCGTCTACCTACTAAGGACTAGAGCTATCCACTCAAGGTCCATTTACAATATACAAATGCACCTCATCTTAATGGCTCATTTAAGATTTGTGCAACAATTCCAAAGTGTTTTCAAAATTTGTGTTGGCTTGTCCCGTTGTCCTCCGCTTCCGCGCTGGCTCGCTTGATGTGTTGGCGATGCTCCTGCATCATACTCCCTCGCTTGAAAACTTTCATGGGATCCTATTCATGAGCTCCTGCACGGTCTTTCCATGCTTCTGTATCTCAGCTTTAGTCTCCCAGCTGGCATATTCAACTAGATGGTTCTTCCACTTGACCAGATACTCAAAATATTGTTTTTGCCTGGTCCTCTTACTCACTCTCTTGTCCAGTATGCATTCCATATGTGGCTTCTCTGCAACTGGCCTTTGCTTCATCCACTGAATCGCTGGCTGCTCATCTCTAGTTTCTACTTCTCCATCTCTATATGGGTACAAATCTGAGACATTGAATATCAGAGAAATTCTGATCCCATCGGGTAGTTCAATCTCATAAGCATTGTCCCCAAATTTTCTCAAGACCTTTCATGGCCCGATTTTCTTCATCTTTAGCTTATTGTATGCTCCTCTCAGGAACCTTTATTTCCTCAAATGTGCCAGAACCAGATCACCAACCTCGAACTGAAGTTGTCTCCGATGTTGATCTGCTCTGCGCTTGTATTCCTGACTTGAATTCTGCAACTGCTCCTTCACCTGGCTGTGAAGTTCCTTCATCGCCTCAATGAATTCCTCTGCACTAGCGCTCCTAGTAGTAGTATGTCCTGAATCTCTCAGTTTAGAAATTCCCCTCGGTTGCATGCCATAAAAAACCTGAAATGGACTCTGGCTTGTGCTCCAATTCACTGAGTCATTGTACGCAAATTCTACCTATGGTAAGATATTGTCCCAACTGCTGTGGTGCTTTGTCACCAAGCTTCTCAGCAAGTCTCCTAAAATTCTATTGACCACTTCCATCTGTCCATCCCTCTAAGGATGATAAGATGAACTAAACATCAAATTAGTCCCCAGCTTCTTCCATAAGGTCCTCCAAAAATGCCCTATGAATTTCATGTCTCTGTCTGAAACTATACTTTTCGGCAATCCATGAAGTCGAATGACCTCTTTGAAGAACATATTTGCAATGTGAGTTGCATCACTGCTCTTCTGAAATGGGATGAAGTGTGCCATCTTGAAAAAACTATCCACTACCACAAAGATTGAATCAACACCTCTTTGTGTCCTTGGCAACCCCAATACAAAATCCATGCTTATTGCATCCCATGACCTTTCTGGTATGGGAAACGGTTGATAAAAACCCGCATTCTACTTTCTTCCCTTCGAATGCTGGAAAATTCTGCATCTGTCTACAAATATTTTGACATCCACTTGCATTCTCAGCCAAAAATATGACTCATTCAATTTCACGAATGTTTTGTCATGACCGAAATGTCCTGCCAATCCACCACTGTGTTTCTCCTTCAATAGATTCTCCCTCATGGAGCATTTTGGAATACACAGTTGATTGCCTCTGAACAGAAATCCTTCCTGGATCATGTATTCTATCCACAAGCTTCTATCTCTGAGAACTGGATTCTCAGCTGCTTCATACGCTTCCTAAAAATCTGGATCATCTGCGTACATATTCCCGAGATCATCAAAACCTAAAGTGCGGACTCTGAACTCCTACAACAGCAAACACTTCCTACTCAAAGCATCAACAAATTTGTTAGCAGTACCAGAAATATGTTTAATCACAAATGTGAAATTCTTCATATACTCAACCCATTTTACATGTTTCTGATTCAACTTCTCTTGTTGAGTCACAAACTGCAGTGCATGATTGTCACTGTAAAATACAAATTCTTTGGGTATCAAGTAATGCCTCCATTTCTTTAATGCCTGTATGATAGCATAAAACTCCTTCTCATACGTGGAGTATTTCAATTTCTCTTCATTCAACTTCTCGCTGAAATATTCTATCGGCCTGTCTTATTGACTCAAGACTGCCCTGAATGCAAATCCGCTTGCATCGCATTTCACCTGAAATGTTTTCTGGAAATCCGGCAACACCAAAACCGGTTGTTCCATGATCTTCCTTTTCAACAGATTGAAACTCTTTTCAGCTTCTTTTGTCCAGTGAAAAGACTTATGCCACTTCCTCACTGTATCCATCATTTCTACGCTAATTCCACTGAAATTCCTGATGAATTTTCGGTAGAAACTAGCCAAACCATGAAAACTTCTCACCTCGAATACATTCCTCGGTGATGGCCAATTCTTGATCACTTCCACCTTATCCGGATCCATCCTCAACTCATTTGTTGAAATAACAAATCCCAAATAAATGAGTTCTATCTTCATGAATGAGGACTTCTTCATATTAATCAACAGCTTCTCCTACTGTAGTTTCTGCATCACTGTAGCCAAATGCTTCAAGTGCTCTGCCACTGGTTTACTATAAACCAGTATGTCATCCAAGTATATGATGACAAATTTCCCGATGAACTCCCTCAGGACTTCGTTCATCAACCTCAAAAATGTACTTGGCACATTTGTTAAGCCAAACGGCATAACAAGCCATTCATACAAACCCTTGGTTGTTTTGAATGTTGTCTTCCATTCATCGCCTTCTCTCATGCGAATTTGGTGATATCCGCTTTTCAAATCAATCTTTGAAAAGTACCTTGCTCCACTCAAGCAATCCATTAGATCATCCATTCTTGGCAATGGAAACCTGTACCTGATGGTTATCTTATTGATCACTCTTGAGTCGATACACATCCTCCAGCCTCTGTCTTTCTTTAGACTGAGTACTGTTGGAACAACACACAGACTCAAGCTTTCCCTGACTAACCCTTTGTGCAACAACTCCTGGACTTGCCTTTTAACCTCCTCATTCTCCTATGGTGTCAATCTGTACGCGGCTTTATTTGGCAAATTGCCTCCTAGTATGAGATCAATATGATGACTCACACTCCTGACCAGTGGCAATGAACGAGGTAGTTCGTCCCCTATAATGTCAACGAACTCTTCCAGCAGTTCCTGAACTTCATCCGGTAAATCATCCACTCTTGTACTAGTTAGAACAATCTGCAGCTTCCTGACCACAAAGAATTGTGGATCCTCCTTCTTCTTAACCTCGATAATAAGTTCCTTTCCACTCATGAGAAGTACTGTGTTGCTTACTTCCGACTTCACCTCCTTATCCTTTACCGGAAGCAACATGTGTGTCCTCCCATTTTTCTCTAGGGTGTATGTGTTCATTCTCCCATCATGAATCACATTTCTGTCATATTTCCATGGTCTACCCAGCAATAGATGACAAACATCCATGGGAATAATATCACATAATATCTTATCATTATATCCACCTATCTTGAATTCAACCAAGCATTGTTTAGTAACAGTTACCTGGTGTCCTTTCTGTAGCCATGAAACTCTGTATGGGCTTGGATGATTAGTTGTCTCCAGCTCTAGCTTCTCTACCATATCCGTAGATACGATATTATCCGTGCTACCACTGTCTACAATGACCTTGCATACCCTATCCTTGGTCTTGCAAGTAGTCCTAAAGAGTCTGGTCCTTTGGACTGAACTTTCCACCTCCTTCTCGGGTGTCAAAAAGACTTTTCGCATCATGAGCGATCTTCCACCTTCAGCGTCTTCAGCCTCAACATCTCGCCTCTGTGCTTCAGTGATGTGAGCTTCTCCAATGTCCTTATTTTTCTCTGGACACTCGTAATACTTGTGCCCATTCTTTCCGCATGTGAAGCATGTGATTACTCCACCTCTTCCTCTTCCTCTGCCTCTAGTATGAGGAAAAGTGTTGTTGTCAGCATAATCTCCTCTCTGTTCATTATGCTACCCTCTCTGTTCAACATATGGCCCCCGCTATGAGGTTCCACCTCTCTCTGCATGAGTCTGAGGTTTATTCCATTTCTCCTTGGGCTTCTGGTATTTTTCCCAGGCAACTGCTTTGACTCTGGGATGACTTCTACCTTGGCCCCTCTAAATCTGTTTTTGGCTCAACTTCTCTTCAGCTTTCAGAGCCATATGATAAGCATATTCCACCGTTCGGATGGTTACCATGCTCATCTCATCTTGGATATAATATCTTAGGCCATTCATGTATCTGGAAACTTTTTCATCATCGCTCTCCCGATGACCTACCCCAATGTTCATTTGATAGAATTCCTCAGTGTATTCTTTCACTGTCATCAGCTTCTGTCTCAAGTTATACATTCTCATGAACAGAGTAATTTGATAATCCCTGGGGATGAATTTCACCTTCATCTTCGCGATCATCCTATCCCAGATCTTGATCTTTTGCTTTCCCTTGCAGCGCCTGTCAGCTTGTAGTTCATCCCACCACAATGTTGCATGTCCTTTTAAGCATGTAACAACATGCTTGACTTTCTTGTCCTCTTCAACATCTTCGTAGTCGAAGTAAGTATCCAGAGCTCTAATCCAATCTAGTAGCTCCTCTGCATCCAAGTTTCCCTCATAAATTGGAATGTCCATCTTCACTCTTGCACCCATCCTAGCAATAGCTTTGATCAAACGCTCATTTGATGCATCTCCGGCTGTAACTTCCTCCTCTCGTTCAGCCTCTATTTCACTATTGAAATCACTCAGATCCCCTGCACTAGTTGTGCGTATTTACGCTGTCTCCATGTCCTCTAGTCTCTCTCGGAGGTCTCTCATATGTCTCTCTATGGCTGGATCAGTTATCTGCCTACCTCTTCTTCTCTACACTTCCCTATCCTCTGGATCAGATGACTGCCTATCTGTCCTTGGCAGCATGGCGAATTCTCCTCTTCTCTGCTACAGAAAGCAAAGAACAATCTGTCTTAGCTCTGATACCACTTGACATTGTGTATCAGAGTACTCCTTACCTCTTATGCCTTCCTCACCTGAAATATACAAAGAAGAATCTAAAGCTCTGATACCAAACTGACCCAGTGTCGCACCCATAGGCACGCATGCTCACAAGATCTTCTCTTTCCACAGCCTAAAGAACACTAGCCGGTCCTTCTATTTCCCTATCAGGAAATCTGCACCCACAGATCTCTTTGCGTGGCTCCCCCTCTCTTTACTGATTGGGAAATCAGACTTCACAACCTTGCGAGGTTAGTGATTGAGCGTAGGACTCTTGAATCTCTGAGACCTGATATGAGTCAACGCTGACCCTTCCGTTCCTTTGTCGGGACTTTCTCTATTGGGATCTCGGCACTTGCGGTGTCTAGCAACTTGGTTCTTTGACTCCCGAGTCTTGATATGCCAAAACTCTGATGAGCTCGTGGCTTTGACTTTTCAACGGTCCCGTCACCTCGTCGGGATTTCAGACTTCGCGGGATCTCGAATCCTGATGTCCAATGTTTCAGGACTTTACTTTTCCCGAACCCCGATACAGTGTGCTACCTGTCCACCACCAACTCCTCTGGCCCCACACTATACTTGTAGCCGTCGAGATATCGCGTATCATGATTTCATGACTCCCGTTACCAAATCTTTGATTCCTTTCTTACGAAATCCTGATAGGCGATTTTGCAAATAATCCAATGCCCTTGGCTGGCTTGGATCAACGACTCTGCCTCTTCAGAGCTTTAAACACTATGGGAATATCTGCAGTATCCCCCTGTACCCCCGCGAGATCCAATGGCTCATGGTGATTCATTGATTTTCCCTGGAAGATATCGACCGTCCGTTCTTCCTTATGCAATCCACGAAATGACTAAGTGTTCTTCCATAGAACTTATCCACCTACGTGCAAACTTGCGACACTTCTTTCCAACCTTCAAGGAAAAACTTTTCTACACTTTCCTTCAACAAATTCGAAGTTCCTATCCGTCTTGAGCTTTTCCCCACAACCTCAAGTCCTTTAAGAAAACTCTTGTACGCACTCCTTGCGGCAAACCTTCAACAACGTCGAAGTGTTGAAGTCACTTGACTCTGCGCACACCTGCAGCAAAATTCTGTCAAATGCTTCACTCAGGTTTGCAACCCTGAGACTTTTACCCAGCCTGTGCACTTTTTTATGAATGAGAACAAAAACTATCTCTATCTGAACCCTCTGTCAATGCACTCCTTGCGGACACTTCAACTGCACTCCTTGCAGGAATTCTCTAGCTCAAATAGAGAAACAATTGAAACTCATTCCATCTCCCTCTCAGACTTCAATTCATACATGAAATCACATACACAGCATATAAAAGCAAATTTATAACAGGAAGCAAACATTCATGAGCCTATCATTCAACACCAATACACAGAGAACAACACAAACCATGAATTTGAATCAAATCTTTCTATTAATTCAAATGTCTGTACATGGGTGTTTTTACACAGCTCTCTGCTTCTTCTTGCTCCAAATGCTTCTAAATAATGTTACAATGCACAATGAGGGTTTCTATATCCCGTTTCCCTCTTGCACTCTACAACTGTATAGTCTAGAATTAAATTCTATCTACTTTACATTAACTATTTTAAATGTCGTCTACCTACTAAGGACGAGAGCTATCCGCTCAAGGTCCATTTACAATATACAAGTGCGCCTCATATTAATAGCTCATTTAAGATTTGCAAAAAAATTCCAATTTTTTTTCAAAATTTGTGTTGGCTTGTCAAGCTGTCCTCCGCTTCCGCACTGGCTCGCTTGATGTGTTGGCGATGCTCCTGCATCACTTTCTAAGGTATGTTATTTACAGGTCATCTCACCATTTTTGCTATAATTTGTTGTATATAATGATTTAGATCCTTAAATTTCTATGCAAGTGATAAAACACATCCAATTATCTTTGGTTAAAAATTCATCTTGTGGGTCATTTTATTTTGGGAGTTACACTCTGTGGAAAATAGGGTTTGTGGCCAGTCTTGAAACTAGTCAAAATTAGGTGTTTCGGGTAAAAACGTCATAACTTATTCATAATAGATCCAAATTCTATGAGACAAAATGAGTTGGTTAGGGTATATTCTATAGTATTCTTTGTAATAGTTTTATATTATTTCATCAAATATTTTGTGTGGGGCATGCTCTACAAGGTCGCTCTCTAGAATAAGCCAGAATTCAGCAAGGTATGCCATTTTTGCTATAACTCCTTTTCTGAGAGGTTCCAAGTAGTGACACTTGGAGGAATTGCATTAAACACACTGAATAACAATGTATATAAGTTTTAGATTCAAAGTTATGATTACTTCAAGTTAGAGTTGTTGACTAATCCAAAACTAGGCATGTGAGACTAAAGAAAAGTTTGATGAAA